>PVKU01003492.1:0-37448 GCA_004027475.1 Anoura caudifer | reverse complement strand
CTCTTTCATTTCTGATTGTGTTTATTTGGGTCCTCTCTCTTTTTTTTCTGATGAGCCTGCTTAAAGGCTTGTCAATTTTATATATCTTTTCAAAGAACCAGCTGCTGGATTCATTGATCCTTAGAATTGTGCTTTTAGTCTCTATGTCATTTAATTCTGCTCTGATCTTGGTTATTTGCTTCTTTCTACTTGCTCTGGGCTGTCTTTTTTGTTGTTCTTGAGTTCTTGTAGGCTTAAGGTTAACTTGTTTATTTGAGATGTTTTTATCTTTCTTCGGTAGGCCTGTATCATTATGAACTTCCCTCTGAGAACTGCCTTCGCTGTGTCCCATAAGTTTTGGCTAATTGTGAGTACATTTTCATTTCTTTCCAGAAACTTTTTGATTTCCTCCCTAATTTCATTCTTGACCCACTCATTGTTTAATAGCATGCTATTCAATCTCCATGATTTGGAGTGTTTTGGGGTTTTCCTTTTGGGGTTGTTTTCTAGTTTCAGTCCCTTGTGGTCAGAGAAAATGCTTGGTATGATTTCAATTTTCTTGAATTTGTTGAGGCTAGTTTTGTATCCTATCATATGGTCTATCTTTGAGACTGTTCCATGTGCATTTGAAAAGAATGTGTATTTAGTTTCTTTGGGATGAAGGGCTCTCTCTATATATATCAGTTAAGTTTATTTTATCTAGGGTGTTGTTCAATGCCAGAATAACTTTGTTGATATTTTGTTTAGAAGATCTGTCCATTTTTGACAGTGGGGTGTTAGAATCCCCTACAGTAATTGTGTTGCTGTCAACATCTTGCTTGAAGTCCTGAAAGATTTGCTTGATGTATTTATGTGATCCTATGTTGCGTACATATATATTTACAATGTTTATGTCTTCCTGGTGGATTCTTCCTTTGAATATTATAAAGTCACCTTCTGGGTCTCTCTTTATGGCTCTTCTTTTGAAGCCTATTTTGTCTGATATGAGTATTACTACCCTGGCTTTTCCCTGTTCATTTGCTTGGAAAATTTGTTTCCAGCCCATCACTTTGAGTCTGTGTAAGTCTTTTGTCCTGTTGTGGATCTCTTGTAGGCAGCATATGTGTGGGTCATGTTTTCTTATCCATTCAGCTACTCTATGCCTTTTGATTGGAGCATTTAGCCCATTTACTTTTAAGGTTATTATTGATAGGTACTTATTCATTGCCATTTTCTTACCTGTGTTCCTCCCCCTCTCCCTCTCTTGTCCTTCCTTTCCTTAAAGCAGTCCCTTTAGTATCTCTTGCAGAACTGGTTTGGTGGAGGTATATTCTTTTAGACTTATTTTGTCTGGGAAGTACTTTATTTGGCCTTCTATCTTGTTTGAAAGCCTTGCTGGGTAAAGTAGTCTTGGTTTCAGGCCTTTGGTTCTCATTACGTGGAATATTTATTACCATTGTCTTTTGGCTTGAGTGTTTCCATTGAGAAGTCAGCTGCTAACCTTATCAGGGCTCCCTTGTATGCTAATTCCTTTATGTCCCTTGCTTCCTTTAAGATTCTGTCTTTGTCTTGGAATTTTGCCATTTTAATTATGTTGTGTCTTGAAGTGGGCCTCTTTGGGTTCCTCTTGATTGGGACTCTCTGTGTTTCCTGGATTTGTGTGACTTTTTCTTCCATCAAATTGGGGATGTTTTCCATCATTACTTTTTCAAATAGGTTTTCTATCCCTTGCTCTTCTTCTTCTCCTTCTGGTATCCGGATATTATTATGTTTCATATTGTCTTGCACTTCTCTTAATCTCTCTTCATTCTTTCTGAGCCTCCTTTCCTTTTCTTGCTCTTTCTGGATTTTTTTTCTACTTGGTCCTCCAACTGGCTGATCCAATCTTCTGCTTCATCAATTCTGCTTTTCATTCCTTCCACTGTGTTCTTCCGTTCAGAAATTGTATTCTTCATTTCCTCTTGGCCCTGTTGATAGTTTCTATTTCCTTTTTCATGTTGATATATTTTGCAGTGAATTCATCGTACCTCCCCTGTAGTTTCTGGTAGCTCATTGAGAGCTTGTGGAGCTTCCTGACAGCCATTGCTTTGAACTCAAAAATCTGATAGTTGAGTTGCCTCCTTTTCATTAGCATTCTTTCTGGGGCTTCCTCCTTTTCTTTCATTTGGGGATTGTTTCTTTGTCTTCTCATTGTTTGTGAGACTCTTCTTGTTAGGCTCAACTTCTTAAATTGATTTGTCCTGGTTCCCTGAGTTTATGGTGTGAACTTCTGTGGTAGAATACCTGTAATATTCAGTGGTGCTACCTCCTTCAGTTATCCTGGTGTTTATGGCTTCCAGTGTCTCAGCTGTTGAAATGCCCCCTCTTTGGGACCAACTCTGGTCTTTCCACAGTTCCAGGGATTTTTATTTTGTTTTGTTTTGTTTTGTTTTTGTCTCACTCATAGGTATTTAAAAAGAGAAAAGAGGAAGAAAACAAAGAAATGAAGAAAAAAATGAAATGAGAATAATGTAAAGCATAAAGTAAAGGAAAAAAGAGAAAGGAAGAAGAGATAAGATTGGAAAGAAAGGAAGAAGGAATGAAAGAAGAAAGAAGTAATGAGAAGCAAAAGGAGTTGAGGGGCAAAAAAGATCAAAATAATGAAAATCTAATAAAAATATAACCCCACCAACTCTTGCTATTATCAATCTTGTCTAGCCGGTTTTTCTGGCCTTGCTGACTGCAGTGGCCAAGGGGTGACGGTATTGCTTTTCTCCCTTTTCAGCACTGAGTTATCTTTGGGCTACTGTCCTCAGAGCTAGCCCTGGGCCTTTCCACATAGGGCCTCAGGCATATGTTGTGAGGCTGCGTGCACCTACTGTGGTCATGCACAGGCACTTATGATCTCCCAGCCTTTCCTGCATGGGCACTGACTGTCATGTGTGCATGAATCAACCCCCATGCAGGTTGCACACAGGTGACTAAGAACTCTCAGCCAGCCATGCAGGTCCCTGATGGTGTGGGGGCGCAGAGCAACTGCAGCACAGATCCCTGTTGTCTTGCTGGTGCCAAGAGACCACAGTGCAGGTCCCTCTGTGGTGTGCTGGCTCCGATGGATCCCCACGCAGCTGTTCCCACTGGTGCGTGGGTACAGATAGTCTCGTGAGCTCCAAGCGCAGTCCTCCCAGGGCTATGAGATCTTAACTCCTCTCTGTGAGATTTCAAGCAACCAGGTTTATCCCGGTGTTGCTGAAAACTTGTTTGGTAGCAGGGAGTGGTTGACCTGGCTCCCTCCCTCCCTAGAGTCTTATGGCTAGTGCTGGCCCGGGATCTCAGCCCCCACCCTGGTCTCTGTGCTGCTGTAGTACTCTCCTTACTCTCTGTTTTTTCAATGTTCACTGCAATTTTCGATCTCCTGTTTTCTAATATGCTTTGTTTCTGATGTCTGTTTGCTGTGGTCCACTGTAAATCGACCAGATTTTTCTCCTGTGTGTAGGGGGAAGTGGAATGTGCTTCCTCTTACTGTGTGCCATCTTCCCTCCCACTTTCTTAATTTTAGTTACAACTTTTGAAAGTTACTTCCTTTTGCCACCAAGAAATCTAAATTCTGACTTGTTTCAGCTCAGATGCTTGATAGCAATTTGCTACAGAGAATTGGATTATGACAGAAAAAGCGAACTTAATTATTTGAACTCACTTGGAATTAACTAAGAACATTGGTTTGGAATTCTACAATACATATTTCAAAAATTATGTCTACTTCCAGCCTGTCTTCTTGGTACCTAATATATTTTCAGTGCATGAGGAATACAGGCTAATTGTGACATGAAAGCAATTCAATAGAATAATCAGTGTGTTCTAAATCAAAATACAAGAGATTAAAAGTAAATTATCTATTTAAAATTTTTGCACCATTAATCTCTTCTGTTACCTAAAAACACAGAATTCACTCTGCTTTGGAAATCTTTAGCCACTCTAATAAATATTTTTACCCTCTTTAACTGGAAACAAAATTAACTGGACTAAACACCAGCAATTGTGACTCTGGGACATAAAGCATCATGGTTAGTGTATCTGACATGTGTTTAGCATGGAAAGGATTTTCTCTTTCAAAAGTGTATGCATTCTTGAAACCTCTGTCTTCGATTCTTAGAAGTATTTGTCTGTAAACCTTCATTTACCTATCACTTTTAGCAGTACCTGCCAAATTTTCAGTTATCTTAAGTAAGAAAGATCCTAGGACTTTGCCAAAAAGGAGGAAAAAAATCTTATTTATCTGATCATTCATTTTTTTATTCATTCAAGATAAATTTATTAAAAAGTTATATTTCAGAATACTAGGTGCCCAATACATAGAAATATATAACATTGTCCTTGTCCTGAAAAAGTTCACCATCATTTAGCTTGTTGCATATCTTCACATTTTTTCCTAAGAACCAAAGTAAGGCAAAGCACATCTGTTCGGATAGTTCTCTTCCCTTTTATTAAGAGGATACTTTGGCTTCAAATCTTGTCCAAAAAGTCAGTGTGAGACTTGTGGTAATAGGCCAAGTCATCATTCTGATGCTGTTATTCTTATCTTCCCCCCGACCCCTATCTGGAAGGTTCAAGTAATTCTCTTAGTCCCTAGTGTTTTGGACTTTTTCAGAAGGTCTTAGTGTGGTTTTGTTTTTAAGCATATTGCTGAGCACATTCTGGTTCTCAAAATACAGAACCTTGTATTTGATTTCTCAGAATTTTTCTTACATTATTTCTTCAACATTTTTTCTTTGTTTTTTCTATATTATCTTTTTCTTAGTCAGATGATATAACTATGACCTCTGTATTAATCAGCATTCTCCTGAGAAACAGAACAAGTTGTACAATAGGATGTATATATAAACACGCACATACTAGTAAGAGATTGGTTTAAATGACTATGGAAGCTGTGAGATTATACTCTGAATCCAAAGGCCTGAGAATTAGGAAGGCAGATGGTGTTATTTCTAGTCTAAAAGATGGCAGAATCAAGACTCAAGAACAGGCAATGTTTCAGTTGGAAGCTGAAGACAAGAGAATCCCAATGTCCCAGCTCAAGGTAATCAGGAAGAAGGAGTTCCCTCCTGACTTAGCATTTTTATGTCATTCAAGTCTTTAATTGGTTGAATGAGGTTCACCCACACTGTTTTACTCAGTCTATTGATTTAAGTATTAATTTCATCCAGAAGCATACTCACAGCCACATCCAAAATGATATTTCACCAAATGTCTGAGCATCCTAATGGCCCAGTCAATTTGACACATAAAATTATCCATCACAGCTTCCATTTTTCTGTTCTCTGTCTCTAAATTTTTTGTTTTAATTTCTCTAAGGTATTCTCAATTTTACCATCTACACATCCTTTGAATGTTTTCATGTCTGTCATTATAGTTTTAAGTTCCAATAGCTCTATCTTGTTTTAGAAAATTTTTTTAAGAAATCACTTTCATGGATCCAATATCATCTATGATAATACCTGGGAGCAGAAGAGAGAGCTTAGCCTCTTATTGAGGTCTTCAATTGAGGAAAAAATTAGTCCCCACCTGCAATCTGGTCTTGTCCCAACCTCAATAGGAGGCTGTCTTGATCTATCTCCTGAAGCCCAGTGCTGCTGAGCCTGCTCCTGCAAAGGAAAAAGATGAATGTATCCATCCTGAAAGAACAGTGAGCCCTCATGAGGAAGCAAGAGACTGAGTCTCGGGTAAAAACTGAAAAGGTTGTCTCTGAGTAGAAGGTACTCTTCTCCTACTGAGTGCCTTATGGATTGCAGTTCCAACAAACTGGAATCCTGCTAGCCCTTTTTTCAAAAGGCCTGGTCTCAGCTTACAGACACTAGTCCAAAGGCTCTAGAGAGAAACCAGCCAATCAGAGAGAAGGGCAGAGAGTCTGAAAGAGGAAGTCTGACCCAAGGGGATCTCTGCTTTTATACAGAGCTGCCATCAGCTTCACACGGGAAAGAGCTGACCCTTTTACATAGATTGGTTGGTCCCTCACACAAAAGAGACAGCTAACTCATCAGAAACTATACACTACTGGAAATAAATTGGGACAGACCAAGATTTGTGGTACAGGGGTGAAGGAACACACTCACCATTTTCCATGAAGTCTGAACAGCTCTTCCCACAAGGGATACAGGTCTCCCATCCTTCCGATTGTACCAGAAGCCCTCTCAGAAACAGACAGGTCAGCAGCTAGGCTAAGACTAATGGCAGGACTGTGGATAGAGGCAGGTGGAGGTGATACTTGTGATGTTTGTAGTTGTTAGATGACCCACCCCTGGACCTTTTGTTAATAAAAAGCCAGTAGTGCAGAGTAGCAAGGACCAAACCTGATGCAGCCAATGCCGAAGCAGATAGTCACAGGCTGTGGATTACTTGTAGCTTTGAACAGAGTACCTAGAGCTAGACAGGGACAGCATCTGACATTGACTAACACCAGCTCAAACAACACCTCAGTCATATTGGTATGGGGAAGTCAGCCAGCAAGCACCAAACTCTGCTGAGACAAATTCCACCTTATTCATTTTCATTATTTGAATTACTTTTTCCTTAACATAGTTTTTTAATATTGTTCCTTTTTGTTAATTTTGTTCCAAAATTTTTAAATACTTTTAATCGTAAAACTCATATTTTACTCTTCCTTTTTCTTAGTCTATTTTTGCCTTCTTCCTTCCCTTTCTTATTAGCATTTTTAAGTTTTATTTTTTTCCCTGTCTTTAACCTTTTATGGTGACTCCTTGTTTTTATTCCTTATTCTTTTTATTTCTCCTCCCTTTATCTTCTCACATTTTTCTTTCCTTTCTTATAACATCTAGGAGGTTATAAGAAATGTAGTATTCTCTTTCCATCTTTATTAATCTTTGCTTACTTATCCTTTATATTGCTGTTGTTGGGGGGTATTATTACTTGCATGAGTTTTGTTTCTTGTAATGTTTTATTTTGTATGTCAATGCCTATACAACAGCATACAAGACCTGATGTGGGTCGAGATTATCAGTCAACCAGCCATAGGTGAGAATCTACTGACAAATGGGCCAACAACAATCAAAATCCAATCACAACAGGAAAGCCCACACAAGCTGCATAAAAGCATCAGATAATATCCAGCTCAGGAGATCAAGGAGGCTGCACCATGGAGTCCCATAGGACATAAGACCAACCCATGATGTTGGGGAGTGAAAGAAAATCAATCTAGAACACAGAAGTGAGTCAACTAATATGAGGAGACAAAAACAATGCCTAATCAAAAAGGAATGATGAATACCCAGAAAAGAGTTAAATGAAATTGAAGCAAGCAACTTATTAGACATAAAGTTCAAAGTAATGGTTATAATGATGCTCAAGGAACTTAGTGTGAACTACAAGGAAGTTTAAGGGAACAACAAGAAACTTGGAACTAAATGATCATAAAAAATTACATAGAATATTTGAATAAGAACCAGGTGGAAGTAAAGAATACAATATCTAAACTGAAGAATACACTGGAAGAATTACAGCAGGCTAGAGGAAGTAGAGGACTGAATCGTCATGTTAGAAGATAAGGTAGAAAAAGAGACCCAGTTAGAGCAACAAAGTGAAAAAAAAGACTTAAAGAGAATGAGGATACTTTAAGGGATGTTTGGGGCAATATGAAATGTAACAATATTCATAGCATAAGTTTACCAGAAAGTGAAGAAAGAGAGGAACGACAAAAAATCTGTTTTTTGAAAGAATACTGACAGAAATCTTTTCTAAGTTGGTGAAAAAACATAACACAAGTTCAGGAAGCACAGAGAGTCCCATGTAATATGAACCCAAAGAAGCCTACTCCAAGACACATTACAATTAAAGTGACAAAATAAAAAGACAGAGAATCTAAAGGCAGCAAGGAAGAAATAGCTAGTAACATAAAAGAGAGCTCCAATAAGCCCATCATCTTCAACAGAAACACTACCAGCCAGAAGAGAATGACATAAAATATTTCAAGTAATAAAAAACAAGGACCAGCAACCAAGACAACTCCAACAAGCAAGGGTCTCATTTAAAATGGAAGGTGAAATAAAGAACTTCCCAGAAATAAATTAAAAAAAAAAAAAAGGCTGAGGGAGTACATCTCCACCAAACTGTCACTGCAATAGATGCTACGGGGACTCTTTTAAGAATAAGAAATAGAGAGAAAGAGAGAGAGAGGAACACAAAGGGGAAAAATGGCAATGAACAAATACCTATCAGTAATAACCTTAAATATAAATGGATTAAATGTCCCAATGAAAAGCCATAGGGTAGCTGAATAGAAAACACAACCTGCATATATGCTATTTACAAGAGACCCACCTCAGAACAAAACAAGTCCACAGGATGAAAGAGAATGGGGTATAAAAAAAAATTACATGCATATGGAGGTGAAAAAGAAGCTGGGGTAACAATACTTATATCAGACAAAATAGACTTCAAAATAAAGGCTATAACAAGAGACAAAAGGGGTCACTATATAATACTTAGAAGGGTAGTCCAACAGGAAAATATAACCCTAATAAATATATATGCACAAAATATAAGAACACCTAAATATATGAAAAAAAGACTTTAAGAAGGAGATCCACAGCAATACAGTCATTGTAGTGAATTCTTAACACCCCAATGTGAACAATAAATAAATATACCAGACAAAAATATCAACAGGGATATAGCAGCATTACATCACACTTTATATGAAATGGGCTTAATTGATATTTACAGAGCATTTTACCACAAGGAAGCAAAAAATACATTCTTTGTAAATGCACATGGATCATTCTCAAAGATATATCACATGCTAAGACACAACATAAACTTTCACAATTCAAAAAAAATTAAATCATGTCAAGTATCTTCTCAAATCACAATGTCTTGAAACTAGAAAGCAACCTCATAAAAAATTAAAATCATTGAACTATATGGAGGCTGAATAACATGTTATTAAATAGTGAATGAAATTGTAAAAAATTACTATGAACAACTACAGACCAAGAAATTGGACAACTGAGGTGAAATGAATTACTTTCTGAAAACATACACTATTCTAAACTGAATAAGGAAAAAGCAGAAAACCTGAATACCAATAAGAAATAGGGAAGTTGAGGAAGTTGATGGCACGGTAGGAGGAGGCAGATTCCACTTCCTCCTACACATGGGAGAAAAACCTAGCTGATCTACAGTGGAACAGAGCACACAGCCAACAGTACCACAGCATATATGAAAATAGAAGATCAAAATCTGTAGTGGACATTGAAAAATCAAATGGTAAGGAGAGTTCTTCAGGACATTAAGAGCCCAGGGATCAACACGGAGACCAGAGTGGCTGAAGCCCTGGGCCCAGAGCTCGCTGGGTCTGTCACAGGGCTCTGCAGGGGGAGCCAGTCAACCGCTGGCTCCCTAGCCAAACAAGGGTTGAGCAGCAATGGAACAGACCCAGTTGCTTGAAGTTGCAGAGAGAGAAGTTAAGGTCTGAGAGCCAAACATACTGGGGCTGTGAGCAACCACACATAGCCCTGGGTGGAGTGCATGCCTTAGCCTGTGCGACCAGAGGCATGCGCAACCGGAGGATCGGGTTTTGTGGGAGCCCACGCTGGGAACGAGGGAGTGTCAGTGATCTGTAGGAAACCTGGAGCTGTGCTCACTTTGGCAGCACATATACTAAAATTGGAACGATGTAGAGAAGATTAGCATGCCCCCTGCGCAAGGATGACATGCAAATTAATGAAGAGTTCCATATTTTTCAACAGATAAGAGAGTGGAACTTGTGAACATCAGGATACCTGAAGGAGACAGCACCACTGAATCTCACAGGTATTCTACCACAGAAGTTCACACCATAAGCCCAGGGAGCCAGAACAGACCAAATTAAGAAGCTAAGGCTAATAAGAAGAACCTCAAAAACAATGAGAAGACAAAGAAATAATCCCCAAATAAAAGGAAAGGAGGAAGCCCCAGAAAGAATGCTAAATGAAACAGGCAGCTCAGCTGTCAGATTTTGAGTTCAAAACAATGGTTGTCAAGAAGCTCCACAAGCTCTCAATGAGCTACCAGAAACTACAGGGAAGCTAGGATGAACTCACTGCAAACTATATCAACATGAAAAAGGAAATAGAAACTATCAACAAGGGCCAAGAGGAAATGAAGAGTACAGTTTCTGAACTGAAGGACACAGTAGAAGGAATGAAAAGCAGAATTGATGAAGCAGAAGATCAGATTAGTGAGTTGGAGGGCCAAGTAGGAAAAACACCCAGAAAGAGCAAGAAAAGGAAAAAAGGCTAAAAAAGAATGAAGAGGGATTAAGAGAAATGCAAGACAATATGCAATGTAATAATACCCGTATAATAGGGATACCAGAAGGAGAAGAAGAAGAGCAAGGGATAGAAAACCTATTTGAAAAACTAATGATGGAAAACTTCCCTAATTTGATGAGTGAAAATGTCACACAAATCCAGGAAACACAGAGAGTCCCAATCAAGAGGAACCCAAAGAAGCCCATTTCAAGACACATCATAATTAAAATGGCAAAATCCCAAGACAAAGACAGAATCTTAAAGGCAGCAAGAGAGAAAAAGGAATTAACACACAAGGGGGCCCCGATAAGGCTAGCAGCTGACTTCTCAATGGAAATGCTCCAAGCTAGAAGAGAATGGCAAGAAATATTCCAAATAATGAGAACCAAAGGCCTGAAACCAAGACTACTTTACCCAGCAAGGTTTTCAATCAAGATAGGAGGCCAAATAAGGAGCTTCCCAGACAAAAGATGTCTCAAAGAATACACCTCAATGAAACAAGTTCTGAAAGAGATGATGAAGGGACTGTTTTAAGGAAAGGAAGGAAAAGAGAGAGAGAGAGAGAGAGAGAGAGAGAGAGAGAGGAACATAGGTAAGAAAATGGCAATGAATCAGTACCTATCAATAATAACCTTAAAGGTAAATGGATTAAATACTCCAATCAAAAGGAATAGAATAGCTGAATGGATAAGAAAACGTGACCCACACATATGCTGCCTACAAGAGACCCACCTCAGGACAAAAGACCAACACAGACTCAAAGTGAAGGGCTGGAAACAAATTTTCCAAGCAAACAGAAAGGAAAAAAAAAAAAAAAAAAAGCCGAGGAAGCTGAGGTAGCAATACTCCTATCAGACAAAATAGACTTCAAAAGAAGAGCCATAAAGAGAGACCCAGAAGGTCACTTCATAATATGCAAGGGAAGAATCCACCAGGAAGACATAAACATTGTGAATATATATGTACGCAACATAGGAGCACGTAAATGCACCAAGAAAATCTTTCAGGACTTCAAGAAAGATATTGACAGCAACACAATTATAGTAGGGAATTTTAACACACCCCCCCATCAAAAATGGACAGATTTTCTAAAAAAAAATATCAACAAAGATACTTTGGCATTGAACAACACTCTAGATGAATTATACTTAACTGATGTATATAGAGAGAGCCCTTCACCTCAAAGAAACTAAATACACATTCTTTTCAAATGCACATGGAACATTCTCAAAGATAGACCACATGATAGGACACAAAACTAGCCTCAACAAATTCAAGAAAATTGAAATCATACCAAACATTTTCTCTGACCACAAGGGACTGAAACTAGAAAACAACCCCAAAGGGAAAAACCCAAAACATTCCAAATCATGGAGATTGAATAGCATGCTATTAAACAATGAGTGCTTCAAGAATGAAATTGGGGAGGAAATCAAAAAGTTTCTGGAAAGAAATGAAAATGAACTCACAATGAACCAAAACTTGTGGGACACAGCAAAAGCAGTCCTCAGAGAGAAGTTCATAGTGATATGGGCCTACCTAAAAAAGATGGAAATATTTCAAACAAACAACCCTACGCCTACAAGAACTTGAGGAAAAACAATAAAGGCAGCCCAGAGCAAGTGGACAGAATGAAATAACCAAGATCAGAGCAGAATTAAATGACATAGAGACTAAAAGCACAATTCTAAGGATCAATGAATCCAGTTGCTGCTTCTTTGAAAACATAAACAAAATTGATAAACCTTTAAACAGGCTTATCAAGAAAAAAAGAGAGGACCCAAATAAACACAATCAGAAATGAAAGAAGAGAGATTACAACTGACACCACAGAAATACAAAGGATTGTAAGAAATTACTATGAAGAACTGTATGCCAAGAAATTTGAAAACCTAGGTGACGTGGACAAGTTTCTAGAGAAATATAATCTTCCAAAGCTCAATGAAGAAGAAGCAGAAAGCCTGAACAGACCAATAACAGCAGATGAAATTGAAGTGGTATTCAAAAAACTTCTGACACACAAATGCCCTGGACTAGATGGTTTCACAGGAAATTCTACAAAGCATTTAAGGAAGAGCTAACCCCTATCCTTCACAGACTATTCCAAAAATTTAAAATGATGGAAGACTCCCAAACTCCTTTTATGAAGCTAGCATCATCCTAATCCCCAAACCAGATAAAGACACAACAAAGAAAGAAAACTTCAGGCCCATATCACTGATGAACACAGATGCTAAAATCCTCAACAAAATATTGGCAAACCACATCCAACAAGACATTAAAAAGGTGAAACACCATGATCAAGTGGGATTAATCCCAGGGATGCAAGGGTGGTTCAATATTGGCAAATCAGTAAATATAATATGTTACATAATCAGAACCAAAGACAAAATCACATGATCATATCAATAGATGCAGAAAAAGCATTCGATAAGGTACAGCACCAATTTATCATAAAAACACTCAGCAAAGTGGGAATAGAGGGAGCATTCCTCAACATAATAAAGGTCATATATGAATAACCTACAGCCAATATCATACTCCACAAGCAAAAACTAAAATCTTTCCACTAAGATCAGGAACAAGACAAGGTTGTCCACTTTCTTCACTCCCAGTCAATATAGTATTGGAAGTATTAGCAACAGTGATTAGACAAGAAAAGGAAATAAAAGGCATCCAAATTGGAAAGGAGGAAACAAAACTATCATTATTTGCAGATGACATGACAGTATACATAGAAAATCCTGTAGACTTGGCCAAAAAGCTCCTTGACCTAATAAATGAATTTGGCTAAGCAGCCGGATACAAAGTCAATGTCCAGAAATCAAAGGCATTTTTGTATACCAACTATGAAAGAGCAGAAGCAGAAGTCATGAAAAAAAAATCCCATCCAATATAGCAAATAGGAAAATAAAATACCTAGGAGTAAACCTAACCAAGGAGGTAAAAGAACTGTACCAAGAAAACTACACAACATTGAAGAAAGAGTTCAAGGAAGACACAATTGAAATTGAAGCATATATTGTTTTGATGTATCAGAAGAATTAATATCATCAAAATGTCCATACTGCCCAAGGCAATTTACAAACTCAATGCGATACCTATTAAAGTACCAATGGTGTATTTTGTGGACATAGAACAAACACTTCAAATATTTATATGGAACTATAAATGACCCCCAATAGCTGCAGCAATTTTGAGAAAGATGAGAAAAGTAGGAGGGATCACAATACCTGACACCAAACTGTATTAAAAGGCCACTGTAATCAAATCAGCCTGGTACTGGCATAAAAACATGCACATGGACCAGTGGAACAGAACAGAGAGACCAAAAATAAACCCAAGTCTCTATGGTCAATTAATATTTGACAAAGTGGGCAGCAACATAAAATGGAGTAAAAATAGCCTCTTCAACAACTGGTGTTGGGATAACTGGACAGCTATGTGCAAAAAGATGAAACTCAAGCACCACCTTACACCATACACAAAAATAAATTCAAGGTGGATAAAATATTTAAATATAAACCGTGACACCATTAAAGTCCTAGAGGAGAACATAGGCAGGGAAATCTTACATATTTCATGGACCAGCATCTTTACTAATATGTCCCCTAAAGCAAGGAACATAAAGGAAAGAATAAACAAATAGGATCTCATAAAAATAAAAAGCTTCCACATGGCTAAATAAAACAGTATTAAAATAAAAAGCAAACTGACTGTATGGGAAATCACATTTGCGAATGATACCTCAGACAAGGGTTTAATCTCCAAAATATATAAAGAAGTTTCCTGACTCCACTCTAAGAAGGCAAGCAACCCAGTTAAAAAATGGGCAAAGGACTTGAACAGACAATTCTCCAAGGAGGATATACAGAGGATCTAGAGACACATGGAAAGATGCTCAGTATCACTAGCTATCAGAAAGATGCAAATTAAAACCATGGTGAGATACCACTTCACACCAGTCAGAATAGCCATCGTAAACAAAGGAACAAGTGTTGGAGAGGTTGTGGAGAAAAGGGGACCCTAGTGCACTGTTGGTGGGATTGCAGACTGGTACAAGCACTATGGAAAGCAGTATGGATTTTTCTAAGAAAACTAAAAATGGATCTACCTTTTTTCCCAGCAATTCCACTTCAAGGATTGTATCCTAAGAATCCTGAAACAGCAATCCAAAAGAAGCTATGCACCCCAATGTTCATAGCAGCACAATTTACAATAGCCAAGTGTTGGAAGCAACCTAGGTGCCCGTCAGTAAATGAAGGGATCAAAAAACTATGGTACATTTACACATGGAATTCTATGCAGCAGAAAGAAAGAAGGAGCTCCTACCCTTCACAACAGAATGGGTGGAACTGGAGAGCATTATGCTAAGGGAAATAAGCCAGGAAATGAATGACAAATACCATATGATCTCACTTTTAACAGGAACCTACTCAACAAAACAAACAAGCACAATATAACCAAAGACACTGAAATTGAGAACAGGCTGACAGTCACTAGAGGGGACAGGGGAGGGAATTTCAGGGGAAAAGGGGAAGGGCTTAGAGCAACAAGAATAAAGGACACATGGACAAAATCTTGGGGGGGGGTTGGAAATGGGAGTAAAGTGGGGGAGGGCTGGAGTGGTCAGCTGGGATGGGAGTAAAAGACAGAAAACTCTACAAGAATAACAATTTAAAAACAGAGCCTAAGAAATCCCAAGGTAACAAAAAAAAAAAAATAGAAATGGAAAATACAGCTTGTTTCATTATTCTAAAAAAAGAGAAAGAAATAGGGAAGTTGAAGTAGTAATAAAAAAACTCCTGGAACACAAAAGTTCTGGACCAGATGACTTGAGAGGCAAATTTTACCAAACATCTAAAGAACTATCAATTATCCTTCTCAAATTATTCCAAAAACTTTAAGATGAGGAAAGACTCCCAAACTCTTTTCATGAGGTCAGTATTGTTCTAATTCCAAAACCAAATAAAGACACACAAAGGAAAGAAAATTATAAGCCAAAGTCTCTGATGAACGTAGATGATAAAATCCTCAAAAAATATTAGCGAACTAGATCCAGTAATACATTAAAAAGATGACACACCATGATCAAGTTGGATTTATTCCAAGGATTCAAGGATAATAAAATATCCACAAATCAATAAATGATTTATCACTTAAACTAAAAGACAGACAAAAAACATGATTATAACAATGGATGCTGAAAAACATTTGATGAAGTCCAGCACCGATTTGTGATGAAAACACTCACCACAGTGAGAATAGAAGGGGCATGTATCAACATAATAAAAGCCATATATGAAAAACCTACTGCCAACATCATACTCAGTAGGCAAAAACTAACAGAGTTTCCCTTAACATCAGGAACAATGCAGGGATATCTGCTTTCACCACATTTTTTAACATAATACTGGAAGTTCTAGCCACAGAGATCAGACAAGAAGAAAAAATAAAAGACATCCAAATTGGAAAGGAGGAAGTAAAACTGTCATTACTTACAGACAACATGATAGGGTATATAGAAAACCCTATTGGTTCCACCAAAAAATTATTCAATCTAATAAGTTTATTTGGCAAAGTAGCAGTTTACAAAGTCAATATTCAGAAATTAACATCATATTTGTACACCAGCAATGAAATATTAGAAGAGAAACTGGGGGGGGGATCCTATATAGGAAGAAAAATAAAGTACCTAGAAATAAACTTAACCAGTGTGGTAAAGACCTATACTTGGAAAACTATAGAACACTGAAGAAATAAATTGAAGAAGAAACAATAAATGGAAACATATACTATGTTCAAGGATTGGAAGAATTAATATCATTAAAGTGTCCATACTTTCCAAAACAATTTATAAAATCAATGTGACTCTTATTAAAATCTGAATGGCATATTTCACAGATCTAAAACAAATATTCCAAAAATTTATATGGGACCAAAAAAGGACTGTGAATAACCTCAGCAATTTGAGGAAGAAGAATAAAATTGGAGGGATAACAATGGCTGATATCAAACTATACCACAAGAACACTGTAATCCAAAGACTCTGGTACTGGCATAAAACATACACATAGATCAATGGAAAATAGTAGCAGGACCAGAAATGAACCCATGTCTTTAATGTATATTAATATTTGACAAAGCAGCAATATCATACAATGGAATAAAGATAGCCTCTTCAATAAATGGTGTTTGGAGAAGTGGACTGGTACATGCAAAAACTGACACTAGACCACCATCTTATACTATACACAAGAATAATCTCAAAATGGATAAGAGACTTAAATACAAGTCATGATGCAATACAATCTTAAAGGAAAACATAGGCAGTAAAATTTCAGATATCTCATATAGCAACATTTTTGCCAATATATCCCCTTGGGGAAGAGAAATAAAGGGAAAAATAAAAAAATGGGATCATGTCAAATTAAAATGCTTCTGCAAAACTAAAGAAACCATCATCACAATTAAAAGGGAACTGATTACATGGGAGCGGCATTGATCCCTCTCTAAACCCTCCCCTACAGACAATACCACAGGATAACAAAGAGGGTTGCCCACTCTTGGTGAATACCTAAGGCTCTGCCCCCTTACCACATAACAGATGGACTGAGACAAAGAAATATGGCCCAAATGATGGAATAGATCAAAATTCCAGAGAATGAGCTAAGCAATGAGGACATAGATGACTTACCAGAGACAGAATTCAAAACACTGGTAATCAGGATGTTCACAGAACTGATTGAGCTCGATCAGAAAATAAAGGAAGAAATGAAGAGTACCCAAAGTGAAATAAAGCAAAATATGCAGGGAACCTACAGTAAAGGGAAAGAAACTAAGACTCAAATCAACATTTTGGAATGAAAGGGAGAAATAAACATCTAAGAAGAACAGAATAAAGAAACAAGAATTCAAAAAAATGAGGAGAGGCTTTGGAAACTATGGGACAACTTTAGCACTCTAACACCTGAATTATAGGGGTGCCAGAAGGAGAAGAACAGGAGCAAGAAGTTGAAAACTTATTTAAACAAATAATGAATAAAAACTTCCCTAATCTGGCAAAGGAAATAGACTTCTAGGAAGTCCAGGAAGCCCAGACAGTCACAAAGGAATTGGAGCCAAGGAGGAACACACCCGGGCACATCATAATTAAGTTATTTGAGTTTAAAGATAAAGAGAGAATCTTAAAAGGAGCAAGAGAAAAGGAGGGAGTTACCTACAAAGGAGTTCCCATGAGATTGTTAGCTGATTTCTCAAAAGAAACCTTACAGGCAAGAAGGGGCTAGAGAGAAGTGTTTGAAGTCATGAAAAGCAAGGACCTACATCCGAGATTACTCTATCCAGGAAAGCTATCAGTTAGAATGGAAGGACAGATAAAGTGATTACCAGATGAGGTCAAGTTAAATGAATTCATCACCACCAAGCCCTTATTACATGAAATGTTAAAGAGACTTATCTAAGAAAGAGAAGATAAAAAAACTATGAACAGTAAGATGACAACAAACTCATAACTATCAACAACTGAACATAAAAAACAAAAACTAAGCAAACATCTAGAAGAAGAGCAAAAACCAGTGAAATGGAGATTACATGGAGGGTTTTCAGTGGGGGGAGTAAAGGAAGAATGGGGGGAAGATATAGGGAATAAGAAGCATAATTTGTAGGTATAAAATAGATGGGGAGAGGTTAAGAATAGTGTAGAAAACAGATAAGCCAAAGAATATATATGTACAATTTTTGGACATGAACTAAAGGGGTGGGGAATGCTGGTGGGTGTGGGGGTGCATGGGGTAGGGGGGAGACGGGGAGAAAAATTGGTATAACTGTAGCATAATCAATAAAATATATTTTAAAAAGAAATTATAAAATAAATAACATAGTGCCCTCTATGCAGTTGAAAATAATACACCTAATTATTTATTTATTTATTTTTAAATTTATTTTAATTGTTGTTCTTGTACAGTTTTCTGTCTTTTGCTCTCATTCCAGCCCACCACCCCAGCCCTTCCCACCCCCTCACATTACCACCCCTGCTAGTTTTTGTCCATGTGTCCTTTATACTTGTTGCTCCAAACCCTTCCCCTTTACCCTTGAAATTCCCTCCCCTCTCCCCTCTGGTGACTGTCAGCCTGTTCTCAATTTCAGTGTCTTTGGTTATATTGTGCTTGTTTGTTTGTTTTGTTTTGTTTTATTAGATTCCTGTTAAAGGTGAGATCATATGATATTTGTCTTTCATCTCTTGGCTTATTTTGCTTAGCATAATGCTCTCCAGTTCCATCCATGCTGTTGTGAAGGGTAGAAGCTCCTTCTTTCTTTCTGCTTCATAGAATTCCATTGTGTAAGTGTACCATAGTTTTTTGATCCATTCATTTATTGATGGGCACCTAGGTTGCTTCCAACACTTGGCTATTGTAAATTGTGCTGCTATGAACATTGGGGTGCATAGATTCTTTTGGATTGGTGTTTCAGGGTTCCTAGGATATAATCCTAGCACCTGTCAGAATGGCCATCACAAATAAAGCAACAAACAACAGGTGTTGGAGAGGTGGAGAAAAGGGGACCCTAGTGCACTGTTGGTGGGATTACAGACTGGTACAACCACTATGGAAAGCAGTATGGAATTTTCTAAGAAAACTAAAAATGGATCTACCTTTTGACCTAATAATTTATTAATGAAATATTTTTATAGCTGTTCATTTCTGAAAGTAGTAAAATATCCAATATTGCTTCTCTGAGCCCTGAATTTTTGTAAATATAACATCTTTGAAAAATATATTTTGATTGTACTATTACAGCTGTCCTAGTTTTTCCCCCTCTGCCCCTTCTACCTTGCACCCTCTTCTACCAGCATTCCCCCTCCTTAGTTCATGTCCATTGGTAATTCATATAAGTTCTTTGGCTACTCCATTTCCTGTACTATTCTTAACATTCCCTTGTCTATTCTGTACCTACAAATTTGTACTTCTTAATCCCTGTACCTTTCCCCTACTCACCCTCTTTCCCCTCCCAAATGATAACCCTCCAAATGATTTCCATATCTATGAGTGTTACTGTTCTGCTTCTTTATTTTGTTTTTTATTTTATTTTTTATCTTTTTTAAAATTTATTTTAATTGTTGTTCTTGTACAGTTTTCTGTCTTTTGCTCCCATTCCAGCCCACCACCCCAGCTCTCCCCACCTCCCTCCCATTTACACCCCTTCTAGTTTTTGTCCATGTGACCTTTATACTTGTTGCTCCAAACCCTTCCCCTTTCCCCCTGAAATTCCCTCCCCTCTCCCCTCTGGTGACTATCAACCTCTTCTACATTTCAGTGTCTTTGGTTATATTGTGCTTGTTTATTTTGTTTTTTAGATTCAGTTGTTGATAGTTGTGGATTTATTACCATTTTAATTTTCATAGTTTTTATCTTTTTCTCAAATAAGTCCCTTTAACATTTTATATAATAATGACTTGATGATGATGAATTACTTTAGTTTTACCTTGTCTAGGAAGCACTTTATCTGCCTTTGCATTATAAATGATAGCTTTGCTGGAGAGAGTAATCTAAGTTACACACCCTTTTCATCATTTTGAATACTTCTTGTTAGTCCCTTCTAGCCTACAAACTTGCTTTTGATATCAGCTAACAATCTTATGGGAACTCCTTTGTAGGTAACTACCTGATTTTCTGTTGAAGCTTTTAAGATTCTTATCTTTAATGCTATCACTTGAATTATGATTATCTCGATGTGGTTCTCTTTGTGTCCATCCTCTTTGGGACTCTCTATGCTTCCTGTAGTTGTATGTCTATTTCATTTGACAAATTAGGGAAGATCTCTTCCATTATTTTTTCAAATATGTTGTGAATTTCTTGCTCTTTCTCTTCTCATGTCACTTCTATAATTTGAATGTTGGTACATTTGAAGTAGTCCCAGAAGCTCTTTAGCCTATCCTTGTTTGTTTGTTTGTTTTTTATTTTTCTTTCTTCTTGCTCTTCTGATTGCATGCTTTTTCTTTCATATGTTCCAAATCATTGTTTTGATTTTCAGGTTCATCCATTCCACTGTTGGTTTCCTGTAATTTTTCTTTATTTCACTTAGTGTAAACCTTCATTTCTGCCTGGACCTGATGAAGTACAAAATGAGTTCCTTGTACATCTTAATATTCTGTATTTTGAGCTCTGCATCTGATAGATTGCTTATCTCCATTTTGTTTAGTTGTTTTTCTGGAGTTTTGTTCTGTTCTTTCATTTGGGCCATATTTCTTTGTCTCCTCATTTTGGCAGCTTCACTATGATTGTTTTTATGTATTTGGTAAAGTGCTTTAATTCCATGTCTTGTAGCATGGCCTATTGTAGAAAAGCACAGCAGTAATTTGGATGGGGCAGAGCCTTAGATAGTTACCAAGGCAGGGCAACACCTGTGAACCAGGTCTGTTATGGTGACATCACGCACATCACTCTATGGCTCTGTGTGGGGGAGGGCTCAAAACAGGGAAAATGCTGCTGCCTAGCTTCTGGAGTTTTGTCAGGAGAAAGCTGTCCCCTGACACTCACCCTCATACCAGAAACTTTAATCTATCCCTGTAGACCATTTGTGCCCTGCCAGCTCTTGGCCTGGTGCTGAAGCCCAGAGGGAGTGAGTCTGTATATGCCCTAAGTCTATTTTGGGCCTTTTAAGAGGAGACTCCTGAGAATCCTGCAGTTTCTTCCACTGCCCCAATCCCCACTGTTTTTGACAGCCAGAAGTTATGGGAAATTATCTCCCTGGTACTGGAACCCTGGGCTTGGTAGTCTGCTAAGGAGCTGTGGTCCCTCACCCCCAAGGTGTTCCTCCTGATGTTTATCCACCACATGTGTTTGTGGGACTGTCCATTCCACATCTCTTCATCTCTTGAGTCTGTGTATCTCCACCCCTCCTACCCATCTAATGGAATATGATGTCTTCAATTCCTTGGTTTTTGGTCTTCCATAGAGCCTGATTTTATGATGATTCTGGGTGATATTTGTTTTGTAGTATAGTTGTAATTTTGCTGTGGTTATACAAGGAGTTGAACCTCCTTCTCAGTGTAACACATTTTGAAGTATATGTATTTTTTGATATTTTTACTTATTGATTTTTAACTTTTGATTGTAGTCAGTGAACATAATTTGTTTAATATTAATGTTTTCTCAAAATTTCAGGATTGTTTTTTATAGTTTGATGCATACAGAATAAATCCAAAGAAAATAATAATAAGAAGATAATATGTCAGATAATAAATCAGACAGAGAAAGACAAATGCCATATGATTTCACTTATTTGTGGAATGTAAAAAAACAAAATAAAAAATAGGCCAAGCAGAAATAGACTCATAGACACAGAGAGCAAATTGATGGTTGCCAGATGTAACCAGGTTTGAGAGGCTGGGTAAAAAAGGTGAACATATTAAAACGTACAAATTGGCAGTTACAATATAGTCACAGGGATATAAAGTACAGTATGGGGAATATAGTCAATAATATTGTAATAACTATGTATGGTGCCAAGTGGGTACTTGACTTACCAGGGGATAACTTCATAAGTTATATAAATGTCTAAACACTATTCTATATGAAACTAATATAATATTGAACATCAACTTTAATTGAAAGAAAAGATCTTTTTTCTTTGAAATGTTAACAAAATGCCTGTGACTCATTTTCCTGATATGCATGTTGATAAAAAGCAAAAAAAAAAAAAGATGGTTATAGAACACCGATTTGTACCTAGTAAACATTCATTACATGTTAGTAGTTCTTCTCCTTCTCCTCTGTTTCATTTCTTCTTCTTCTTCTTCTTCTTCTTCTTCTTCTTCTTCTTCTTCTTCTTCTTCTTCTTCTTCTTCTCCTCCTCCTCCTCCTCCTCCTCCTCCTCCTCCTCTTTCTTTCTTTCTTTCTTTCTTTCTTTCTTTCTTTCTTTCTTTCTTTCTTTCTTTCTCTCTTTCTTTCTTCTTCTTTCTTCTTCTCCTTCTCCTTTCTGTTACTGATGAGAACATGAGAAAAAATAGAAAATGCCATTCCTGGCATTTTGGATGAAGGAAAAGCATGTGAGAAAGCAAGAAAATGTAAGAGGATTCAAAAGAAACTAGAAGTTTTAAGCTTTGGAGTGTTTGGTAAGGTTGAGAGAATTGAAAATCAGGATAAGACTACATGAAAACATGCCCCAGAAGCCTAAAGAATTTGGACAAGAGAAGCCTCTGTTTTACCAGAGGAATGATAGTTATTTTGATGGAAATGTGAAGAAAGGATTGAGGGGTGGGAGCAAAGGCAGGGAGAACAATTGGGAAATTGTTGTAAACATAACCACCTAGTGATAAAGTATTAATGCTAGCAAAGGAGGTTCATTTAAGTGTTGTTACATAAACAGAATGAAGAAGACTTGAGATTCATAGGCTGTGGGAATGAAAAAAAATCTTGAGTCATAAGAACAGGGTGAAAGTCATTGTTGACTGGTAGTTAGGAACATAGATGGATTTTTGGTTTTTTTTTTGTGTGTGTGTGTTTTCTTTAAATTTTACTTATTTGAAGTATTTGGGTTGAGAGGCAGTGAGATACATTTTGGTTATCCTTTTTACTTTTTAAATTTTTTTCAAAAATAATTTCATTTTTTAAACATTGTTTGTTGTTCAAGTACAGTTCTCTCCATTTCCTCCCCACCACTCCCCCCAATGCAGCCATCCCCACCTCCCACCCTCAAGCCTACCCACCTTTGGTTTTGTCCATGTGTCCTTTATACATGTTCCTGAAAACCCCTCCTCCATTATCCCCTCCCACCTCTCCTCTTGTTACTGTCAGTTTGTTCTTAATTTCACTGTCTCTGGTTATATTTTGCTTGCTTGTTTGTTTTGTTCATTAGGTTCCACTTATAGGTGAGATCATATGGTGTTTGTTTTTCAACACCTGGCTTATTTCACTTACCATAATGCTCTCCAATTCCATCCACGCTGTTGTGAAAAGTAAGAGCTCCTTATTTCTTTCTGCTGTGTAGTATTCCATCATGTAAACGTACTACAGTTTTTTCTTTTTTCTTTTTAATTACTTTATTGTTGTTCAATTACAGTTGTCTGCATTTTCTCCCCACCACTCCCCCCACCCCATCCAAACCCCCTTCCTCCCTTGCTTCCACCTTCCCCCTTGGTTTTGTTTATGTGTCCTTTATAGTAGCTCCTGAAAACCTTTCTCCCCACTGTCCCCTCCTCCCTCTCCTCTGGCCATTGTTAGATCATTCTTAATTTCAATGTATCTGGTTATATTTTGTTTGCTTTTTCTTTTGTTGATTATGTTCCAGTTAAAGGTAAGATCATATGTTATTTGTCCCCCACCCCCTGGCTTATTTCACTTAGCATAATGCTCTCCAGTTTCATCCATGCTGTTGCAAAGGGTATAAGCTCTGTCTTTCTCTCTACTGCATGGAATTCCATTGTAAAAAATGTACCATAGTTTTTGAATCCATTCATTTACTGATGGGTACTTAGGTTGCTTCCAGCACTTGGCTATTGTAAATTGTGCTGCTATAGACATTGGGGTGCATAGGTTCTTCTGAATTGACGTTTCAGTGTTTTTAGGGTATAATTGCAGCAGTGGAATTGCTAGGTCAAAAGGCAGTTCCATTTTTAGTTTTCTGAGGAAATTCCAAAGCATTTTCCACAGTGGCTGCACCAGTCTGCATTCCCACCAACAGTGCACTAGGGGTCCCTTTTCTCTACATCCTCTCCAACACTTGTTGTTTGTTGATTTGTTTATGATGGCCATTCTGGCTGGTGTGAAGTAGCATCTCATTGTGGTTTTAATTTGCATCTCTTTGATGGTTAGTGATGATGAGCATCTTTTCATATGTCTCTGGGCCCTCTGCATGTCCTCCTTATAGAAGTGTCTGTTCAGATCCTTTGCCCATGTTTTAATTAGGCTGTTTGTCTTCCTGGAGTGGAGTTGCATGAGTTCTTTATATATTTTTGAGATCTAACCCTTGCCCAAGGTATCATTGGCAAATATGTTTTCCCATATGGTTTTGTTTATTTTACCTATTCTTGTGTAACATCCCCTTAATGATATCCCATAAAAAGATGAACCTATAAGTCTATAAAGGAGAGAGAGAGAGACAAAGAGAGAGACAGAATATAGTACCAAGAAAGAGAGAACATTTTAGTTGGGAATAAAGATTGATGAGACCTGATTGGGTAGGCAGGAGTTGAAGGGTATTACTCCCAAAAGGATGGTAGACAAAGGTCACTAGCATCACAACAAACTAAAGTACTTGTTTAAAAACTATGGTGCTGGGGAAAATCTCAAAATTGTGTGGACCTATTAACCTTTTCCAAACATACATCTGATTCTACATATATGCCTAGGTCCAGATCTAAGAGTCTGAGAGAGATGTGGAGAATCTGCATGTTTTACAAGTATGCAATTGATTTTGAAGTACACAAATGATTGAGGCCCCTTAAAAAGGAGTTTCAAACCCATAGAGAAGGTTAGAAAAGGATACCTAGAAGAATGAGGGGAAAACTGGGATAGTAAGTCATAGAATAACATCTTTGTCAAGGAAGAGGCCAAGAGGGTGGAGTGCCATGAGTATGGAATAAAAATCTTTCTTTGGATTCAGTAAGGAGATTCATAGCAACATTGGCGATACACATTCAGCTGAGTAGAGAGGGCTTAGGTGGTGAGGGAGCAGGGAAAGCATTTAATGTTTTGACCTTTTCAAGAAGCATGATCGAAAGGCAAGAAAAAGCTGAGATAAGAGCAAGAACAGCTAAAAGGAATGAAAGGGGTGAGATCAATAATTTTGTTGTTGTTCTTCAATGAAAGGATGTAAAGAATGAACAATATAATCCATTTGCCAAAGAAATTTTAAGCTTTAGACTGATGAGCACACTGATGGAGAATTAATGTGCATGGGAAAAGCAGATCTTTCATGAAGACATAAGGGAAGGTGGGAAGAATGACTATATGCAAGGTGATGGGTGGAGAAGATGGTATAAGAAAAGGCACAATTTCTCTAGTTTTTTGATACCTTTACAGAAAGGGTTCACTGTCATAGACTCAAAGGAGAAAAGAAATTAAAGATGTGCATCAATTACTGCTAAATGTTATTTAAAGACAGTTTCTTGTTGCTTGTACAGCAATGATAAAAGGCCTGAGTAGTGTCTTTGTAGAGAAGGAAAAGGTTCATTTATTTCTACAGTCAGATCTGTTTTATTGAGAAGTCTTTGTTTTCATTAGTTACTCCATGCTCCTTTAAAGGGAAATTGATAGATTGCTGTATTAAAAGGTTGAATTGGTGGTAACCACTGGAATTCCATGTACTAGCTAAATTTTTTTTTGTTAATCTCTGGGCCCTGAGGTTAGCAGAGCTTCCAAAAGCACCCTGCTTCTAACTTAAGAATAGCATTTACTCTAGGAGACTCTGACACAAGGCTAAGTTCTAGGAACCTGTTGATTTTCATACCACTTTAAATGGAGCCTAAATCAGCTGTCAGATATTTACAGGTTATTTTCATCATTACTCAGAACTCTCTGTGATTATTATACTTGGGCAATGCTTACATTTATTTGCACATAAGCATGCCGAGGTAAGGGAGAAAGTTACCTGAGCTGTGCCAGAAATATGTCAAGGCATTCCGGTGTTACTCAAGATTGAATGGGGTAAAATATTGTGTTCTTCTCCAGAACTTGTCATCACCTTGGCTCAGGTAACTTAGCTTACCATTTCCTCCCCCAGACTTCCCTTTTCATACTCCATTCTGCCTAAAAAGGCAGAATTCTATCTGTGCTATTTAGAAAACTCCAGAAGGTCTTAAGACACACCAATGGTATATTTTTTTCTGGAAATTAATGTGTTTGGTTGATAGGAACCCAAAATTAAATGAGTTGAAAAAAGATACCTCCCATCCAACTATGGGTGACCAGAAACACCAGAGATGACTAGTAGCCATAGAAAGAATGGGTCCTTTAACAGGCTATGTGAGTACATCATACGGCGTTAGCAAATGACTTAAACAAAAACAAAAAATGAAAATGTTTGCAATATCTCATGTTTCATTTTATGAATTGTGAAACAGGCTAGGGTGTGTTTATCAAGCTGTTTTGGCTTGAATTTATGTCTTTCAAGAGCAAAATTAATACATTTGAAGGTAATTTGAGTACAGCATTCAAGACATGATGTGGGGAAAATTCCCCAGGTTTATAACCAGACAGATGCAAGTTAAAATTTTGGCTCTGCTATTGACTTTCAGAAAGATTTTTTCATGACTTTGAGAAAGATTTTTAAACTTCAGATCTCAACCTCCATATTATTGAAAATTAGTGTATTAAACTCATAGATGATTATGAAGAATTTGAGAAACTATAAGTATCATGAGTAAAAATGGACTTGTACTATGGCTGGTTTAATAGAGTCAATTCAATAAGTGACATGAAGCACACATATTATAGTGGATGAGAATGAAGTCTCTGGGCTCACTCAACCTGTTCCCAAAGACCAATGTGTCCAGTTTGCTAATTTTTATAATGTGACAAACAATAGAACTTTTGTAAGGATTCAATGAGAAAATTCTTATAAAGTTCTCGGTACAGTGTCTGACACTTGGTTAGTATTCAATAACTGGAAGCTATTACTATTACCAGAGGAAACTACAATTTATCATTTTCTTTACACCATAGTTATCAGCAACTCCTTCCACCTCACTAGGCCCTGACACATTGAGTCATTTCATCCCATTCATCTCTTTTTTCTAACCTATCGTAAGTGCCCACCACACTGGATTTAATGGGTCCTTAATACAATCTTGTTAAATATTGAATCTACAAATACGTAAGGCCTTTTTCACTTAGGAAATAGTATCATAAGTGCTTTTCCTTTCTGACATTAGCTTCCCTTTCACTGATTTGAATGGCAGAAAATACCATTTCAGCTTGTCATACTGCATATTTTTGGAAAAAGGAAAAATGAACTACTTCTATGAACAGCAGAAGGGTTTAGTGAAAGAGAATTTAAAGCCAACAATCTGGTGATTCTGAGAGTATAAATTAAACTAGCTAAACAGCCTTAATCCAGGATATTGGCAAGATAACTATCAGACTCTGGCAGTTTCATTTCTTTCTTTTTTATTTATTTATTTTAAATTAAATTTAATTATTTTTCTCATCATCATTTATCCCCCTATACTCTCTACCCTCTTCCACCTCCAGCCACCTCTCATTCCCACAACCACCACGCTGTTGTCTGTATTCATGAGGTCTTTTCTCTTTCTTTTCCTTCCTTTTCCATTTCTTTCTTTCTTTCTTTCTTTCTTTCTTTCTTTCTTTCTTTCTTTCTTTCTTTCTTTCTTTCTTTCCTTCTTTCTCAATCCCTCCACCACCCTAGCATCTCCCCCATCCCCAGCCAGAGCTGTCAGTCTGCTCTCTATGAGTCTGTCTCTATTTCTTTTTCTCTAAGGTGAGGGCATAAACTTTTTACCCAAGACATCAGAGGTTGAAGAAATTAAGCCATGGTAACAATAAAATAATTCTAAATAGTTCACTAGATTGGTACCCAAGAACAAGACAATGATTATCAGTGACCTCTAGGTTCTATACTGCTAATAGATGAATATTTACACAGACTTGGGCCTAGTTTAGATCAGAGTGAGAATTTCTCCCTTTCTGTCACAAGAGATAGCACATTAGACCATATTAAAATTCCAGGCTAACACCTTATTTGTTAGTTTTAGATTGAACTTATGCCTTAGAGTGACTGAATTTCCTTATTGAAACACACATGAACATGCACACACTAAAAGAGTAACTCTAACTTTCTGATCTATGTGGATCAAAATAAGGATTTTTCAAAGTCCTCTAGAGAAGGGCTCCAAAGATTTGTTGGATATCAAATAGCTCCTTCAAGACAACATTTTGATGAATTAAGTGTAAATGAATCAGAAACATATGGATTAGGTTTCCCTTGAAATACACAGGGGCTTAAAAATCAAAGAGGAGACAGGGCCTGGCCCAGGGTCTTGCAGGTTGTGCCAAAACCAACACATTTGAGTAGCAGTTCAAGGTATTTGAGGGATCCAAAGATGGAGATAGCTTAGCCCATGCTAGTTTCTACCATATAGAAATAAAGAATATAAGCCATGCCACTTATATTACATTATTACTAAAAATCTTTCCTTCCTTGTGGTTTGAAATTAAGTAAACCTAGGCTTACAAAAGAAAATCCTGTAAGTGGTGTCTGCAACACAGAAAGGTCTCCAAAGGCTAGAAGAGCAAGTATTCAAATATTCTTAAACTGGGTAGCTGTTGTTATCTGACAATGCAGCAGAAGTTGGACATTAGCATAATACCAAAGACTGTCAAATAACTGTATAACTTTAGGTTTGCACTTCAGACATTCTCCATAATATTGCCAAAAAGGATACATTGGAATAAAGATTAATTAGTTCTGAAAATAAGTCATACATTAACCAGCATTTCTAATGACTCTTTTTATTTTCTATAGATAGTGGATTTTAAAAACTTCTAATTGGTTAATCAGTAAATTGCCAATGTGGGGAACTTACATTTGAATCTCGTCTCAGGATACACAAGCCCCTAATAGATTTGATCAGTTAGACATAAATGCTTAGTCTAATTTTAATTAGCCTTATTTTATCACTTGTGACAAATAATAAAAATATAACCTATATCTACCTATGCCTCCATCTTGGCTAGAAATCTCCATGTTTAACTTTTTAAGTTATTTGTTTATTTTCATGAATAGTGTATCAAGGGCATATTTCTAATTAGTTAATTGGTTAGTTAATTCAGCAGAAATGTATTCATGTGTTTGGTATTTAGTTAGGTACTGGTTATATAACAGTAACTCCTAAAGTGCACTAGGTAAGGTGGATAGATGTTAAAGTGGTCCCCATGATCCCTACCTCCTGGGGTTCATGTCTTGTATAATATAATTCTGTTCCCTATGATTTGCTTCTAACCAATAGATTATCTCAAAGGTGATGGGTATCACTTCATGATTACCTTGCACTATATATGGCTTTGCCATGCCACCTGACTCACCCTAAAGAGTTTACTGGCTTGATGAAGAAAGCTGCCATCTCAGGAGAGTCCACATGGCAAGGAGCTGTGCATAGCCTCTAGGAGCTGGGTTGGCTTCCAGTGGACAGCTGGCAAGATGCTGGGTCCCTATATTGCATAGCTACAGAGAAACTAACTCTGCAAACAACTTGAGTGAGCAGGGAAAAAGGATTGTTCCCCAATGCAGCCTCCAGATGAAAACCCAACTCAACCAATATTTGATGACAACTTTGTGAGACATTGACAGAGGTTCCAGCTAACTTGTGCCCAGACTCATGACCTATGGAAATTGAATGATAATAACTGTTTCTTGTTTTAAGCTGCTGCTAAGTTTGTAGTGTTTTGTTATTTAGCAATCAACATCTAATACACAAAGCATTAGTTATTGAAAATCTGTTCTTTCTCTCTTAATTTTAAATACTACATTTAGCATAAATAAAATGCATAAATTAGAAGATAATTTATCTGGGCCTCTGAATCCCAGAAAGAGTTAAACAACCAAACAGTTTTAAAGTAATTATTTAATAATTATTAATTTAAACATTATTTCACCTTAATATTTGAGGAAAAAAGTTGATACATTACATGTGTGATGGTAATGTTATCCATTAAACTAAGCAGGAGAGTTGTTGCTGCCATGGTGGTACATTGGCAATTATGCATAAAGTCTGCTGGTCCTGTAGAGACACCATTCAGATCTTAGGTAATTTCAAGTTGAAAAAAAATAAATTAAAACCCTAAGATCACTGAGTACAGAAACAAAAAACCTCAAATGTCTAAGTAAAAACAGAGAAATTAAAATTAAATTATAGAAAGATAAAGCAGCTATCACTAGTTTCTCCTTAAAGGCTTTGTGCCACCCTTTTCTGTGGTATACCTTCAGAAGTACTTCTGAGGAAGTAAAAACTTCATATATAAATTGTAGTGCTTTTATTTTCTGCCATTTTAAATTAGACTTTATTTTTTAGAGCAGTTTTAGCAACAGCAAAATTGAGCAAAAGCTACAGAGATTTCCCTTATAGCCTCTACCACTCCCTCCACTATCAAAATCCTCCACCCAATTTTGAAAATAATTTGTCCATTTTGTTCATGTTATCAAATTTGTGAGCAGAGAGTTGTTCACAGTGTTCCTTTATATTCTTTTAATGTTCACAGGCTCTATAGTAATGTCCTCTTTTTCGATCCTGATGTTGGTAATCAGTGTCTTTTTTTTTTTCTTTGTTAGACTGGTTAGAGGTTTATTGATTTTCTTTATTTTTTTAAAGAATTGCTTTTGGTTTCACTAATTCTTCTCTGATGATTCCTATTTTCTATTTCATTAATTTCTACTTCATTGATTTCTTCTTAAGTATTTGGGGATTTTTCCATTTATCTTTTTGTTATTGATGTCTAGTTTAATTTCTTTTTGGTGTAAGAGCAGATATTGTATGATTTCTAGTCTTTCACATTTATTATGTGGTGCACAATATTGTCTAACTTGGTGAATGCCAAGTGTGAGCTTGAAAATAATATGTATTCTGCTTCTTTGGGATGAGGTAGTCAATAGATATCAATTATATGCAGTTTGATTGATGGTACTGTTAAGTTCAACTACATTCATTCTGGTTTTCTGCTTGCTCATTTTTTCCACTTCTAGTAAAAGCATATTGAAGATTCCAACTTTGTTTTCAGATCTATTTTTTCTTGCAGTTTTATTAGTTTTTGCCTCATACATTTTGATGCTTTGTTGTTAGGCACACACACCTTATGATTTAACTTGTGTTCTTGAAAATAGACCCCTTTATTATTTGTAATAATAACTTTATTTCTGATATCTTTCAATGCCTTGAAGTCTTCTTTTTATAAAACTGAGTTACTTTTGCTTTCTTTTGATTACTGTTAGCTTGGTATAGTTTTATTCATTTTTCTACTTTTAATCAATGCGTTCTTTTGTATTCAAAGTGGGTTTATTGTAGACAACATATAGTTGGTGATGATTTTTGGTATGGTCTGACAATCTCTGCATTTATACCATTGATGTTTAAAGCGATTATTGAAATGATTGGATTAATATCTACCTACTTGTTACTGCTTTCTATTTTTTGTCTGTGTTCTTTGTTTCCATATTGTCTTCCACTATTTTTTGCCTTTGTGGTAAATTGAGCATCCTATTTCCTATTTTTTAGCCTTTCTTAGCATATTAGTTATATGCTAAGGAAGTTCTTTTTTCACCTTTTAAACTAGTTGCCCTAAAGTATGAAAAACAAATTTATAAATACTTCAAATTCCTTTCAAATAAACTGTATTGCTTCACAGTTAGTGGAGGTACTCATAATAATGAAATAATTCTAATTTTACTCCTGTACTTTGTATTATTGCTGTCATACATTTTACTTACACATAAATATTCATAAACATATATTGTTGCCATTATCTTCTTAAACAAACTGTTATGTGTTAAATAAATTAAAATAAAGTTTTTATTTCACTTCCATTTATTTATTCTCTGATGCTCTTCCTTTCTTTATGTAGATCATAGTTTTTATTTCTTTCTGAAGAACATGTTTTAGCATTTTTTGCAAGATCAGTTACTGACAACAATTTCCTTCAATATTTGTGTGCTTGAGAAAGTCTTTCTTTCTCCTTCAATTTGATGGATGATTTCTCAGGGTACAGAATTTTAGGTTGGTGTCTTTTTTTCTCCTATTAACACTTTATTTCACTCCATTTCTTCTTGTTTGTGTAGCTTCTGAGAATTATGTAATTCTTATCATTGCTCTTTTACAGGTAAGGTATATTTCTCTTCTGGTTTCTTTCAAAACTTTTCTTTAACTTTGATTTTCTGCAGTTTTAAAATGATATCCTAGATGTAGTTTTTTTTTTTCTTTTCTGTATTTATCCTATTCATGTTCTCTGCACTTTGTGGATCTGCTGTTTAGTGTCTAACATTAATCTGAGGAACTTCTCAGTCATTGCTTCAACTATTACTTTAGTTCATTTCTCTTTCTTTTCTCCTAGGATTCTTATTAGACAGGTAAGCATGTGTTATACTTTTTGTAATTGTCCCGCAGTTCTTGAATATTTGGTTCTATTTTTTTTTGCCTTTTTTATTTTGCATTTTTACAATATTTAGTAAGTTTCTACTGATGTATCCTCAAATTCAGAGATTCTTCCCTCAGCCATATCTAGTCTACTAATGGACCCCTCAAAATGTATTATGCATTTCTGTTGTAGTGTTTTAGTGTTTGGATTTCTTTTTTTATTTTTTCTTAAAATTTTCCTCTCTGCTTACTTTGTCTATCCGTACTTGTATGCTGTCTACTTTACCCATTAGAACACTTAGCATATTAATCATAGGTTTTCTTTTATTCCCAGGCTGATAACTTCAATATCCCTGCCATGTCTGAATCTAGTTCTGATGCTTACTCTGCCTGTTCAAATTGTGTATTTTGCCTTTCCTTATGTCTTGCAATTTTTTCTTGATACCTGGACATTACATGCTGGGTAAAAGAAATTGCAGTACATAAGACTAGAATAATGTGGTAAGATGCAAAGGAGGGAAAATGTCTCAGTTTTTTTCAGTAAGCCATGCCTGTGAACTGTGTATTTCACAAGTACTTATTAGTCCCTGTCCCACATAGATGGAACAGAATGATTGGAGTTGAGAATTTCTCTTCTCCTGTGTAGAGGGCTAGAGTCAGCTGGAGTTTATTTCCTTTCCCCTAGGTCAGTTAGATTCTAATAAAATCCCATTACTTTCAGTACTAGTAAAATAGTTTCTCTAGAGGGCAGTTTCCCTAGAAAGCAGGATTCATTAAAAAAAAAAAAAAAATAGAATGCTCTGTCATACAACAAGGCCTGTCCAGAAAGTATCTAGCCATGTAATATGAAAAATAGAGACATTTTTTTGAAGAAGGTACAAGATACAAGAAACATTATACATAGGAAAATGATGACTTAGTTCCCTTCAAAGTAGGCACCTTGGGACCTCACACAGTTCTCCCAGTCACCATCAGCTGCAGTGTTGTGTTTTCCTGAATCTCATCAATGGTCTGAAATCTTTTCCCTTTCAAAGGTGATTTTAGTTTTGGGAGACACCAGAAGTTGCAGGGCACCAAATTCGGGCTGTAGAGGCACTGAGTCATCTGGGTGATTTGATGTTTCAACAAAAAATTCTGCACCAAATGTGATCCATGAGTGGGCATGTTGTCCTGATGAAACTGCCAATCAACAGTTGCCCACAGCTGTGGCCTTCTCAATCATCTGAATATTTTCTGCAGAGGAATGTTCAAGCTTAACACAAAATTTGATGCAGATTCATTGCTCTACTAGCTCAATCATTTTGAATGTGATGGCAACACAGTACTCATGCTCACTCAATGGAATTTACTGCCCCCACTGACTCATTTTTCAGACATGTGCACTTGGGTACACTGTCCTTGGCTGCCAGGTTACATGAACATTGTGAAAACTACTCTTGTTATATTAACAACAATTGGGCATTTTCCAAATAGAACTCATTTACCAAAATGGTTCCTTTTCTTCTTTTGCTACCATAAGCCTGAGAGAATTTTTTTCTCTAATATCCACTGGGAGAATCTGGTTGAGCCCTTGGAGGTAAAAGTCACTGAAGTGACTGGGGCCTACTGGGGTTTTTATTTCACAGACATGTTCACATTAAACCTCTAGCAGTTCATCAAAGGCAGCAACCTTTTCTCACCCTGGCACCACTCCCCATGGAGTTTTGTTCATGGGATCCTGCTCCGGTAAATTTAGTTATCTTTATTTAGCTTTTGCCTCTCCAATTTTGGGGACATCAGTTTTCCCTGTTACCTGACTTCTCTGTTTTATCTAAAAAGAATTGTTGATTTTTCAATTTCTTCAGCTTTTTACTTGATAAAATGGAGTGATAACTTCCAAGGTTCTTATATGCTCGATCTGAAACTGAAAGTCCTCTTACTATTTTTAAGGAATAAAGATAGATTTTACAATCTATGTTTAGTGAGAAAATTGATAAGCAAAATGTTCTAATTTACTTAAGTCAGCAAATATTTAGAATTTTACATAATTAAATACTTGGGATTAATGCAAAATACTGATTATGCTTAGTATGATTTTCAATTGATACAAAAATATAATAACAAGCAGAAGTGTTTAAATATATATATGCATATAAAATATATACTGTATATATAAATATTTATATATGAATAAATAATTTATATTTTATATATTATATAAAATTTATATATAATGTAAATATATATAAATCTATAAAATATATATAAATATATTTATATATATCTCTCAGGAGAGAGAGAAAGGGAGTTCAGGTTTTAAACTTTCTATACTCTTTCACTGATTACTTCTAGATCCAGTATTACAGGTCTATAATAATTGCAATGTTATAATATATTTTGTTATATTTCATAGAGTGAATGGTATCTATTCTACTGACACTCAATTATGCTTCTGTTAAAGGGATTTTTTGCCATTCCAGCGTATTTATGATTTTCAGTTCAACTTCAGAACTTTTTTGTCAAGACCCACCCTGCCCCCAAGCATCTTTTGGGGATATTTCATTTCAATTGCTTTAAATTCATCATGCAACTTGGGAAGAATTGACATCTTTACAATACTAAAACTTCACTTCAAGCAGTGTGGTATTTTTTTAGTTCTCTAAATATAATTTTGTTCTTCATTAAATTTCTATAAATATGCCATGGGTACAGCATATTTCTTAAAAAATTGCCATACTTTCTTTTCCTTTACAATTGCCAAGAGGGTCTTATATACACTATTATACAAAGATACACAAACACACATTCATACATATAAATACATTATTGTATCTGGGATATAAGAAAGCTATTAGAAGGAGGATGGCAGCGTGGTAGGAGGAAGCACGTTCCACTTCCCCCTACACACAGGAGAAAAACCTGGTTGATTTATGGTGGAACAGAGCAAACAGACACCAGAAACACAGCATATTTGAAAACAGGAGATCAAAAATTGCAGTGGACATTGAAAAACCAGATGGTAAGGAGAGTACTCCAGCAGCACGGAGATGGGGGGGGTGAGGTCCTGGTCCAGCTCACCATAAGACTCTAGGGAGGGAGGGAGCTGGGTCAACCACTCCTTGATCAGCCAAAGAAGGTCTCGGCAGCACGAGGATAAGCATGGTTGCTTGAAATCTCACAGAGAGGAGTTAAGGTCTCATAGCCCTGGGAGGACTGTGCATCAGAGCTCGTGGGACTCTTGGCAGGCACGCACCATTGGGGTAGGCTGAGCAGGGATCCCTCAGTGCCAGTGTGCCATGGGGGGACTTGAGCTGCAGTCACTTGGCACCTGCGTGACACAGGGGACCTTCGCTGTGGTTGCTTGGCACCGGCGCACCATTGGGGACCTGCATGGTGACCAATCAGTGCCTGCACAACAGCAGGCTGGAAGGTCATAAGTGCCTGTGTGTGACCACAGTAGGTGGAGGCTGCCTCAAAAGATATGCTTGAGGTCCTGTGCGGAGAGGCCCAGGCTAGCTCTGAGGACAGTAGCCCAAAGATAACTGAGTGCCAAAAAGGGAGAAAAGCAATACCGTCACCCTTGGCAATGGCAGCCAGCAAGACCAGGAAAACCAGCTTGGCAAGATTGATAACAGCAAGAGTTGTTGTGGGTTTTTTTGTTTGTTTATTTGTTTGTCTGTTTTTTTTTTGCTTTTAATTATTTTTAGCATTTTTACCCCACCACTCTTATTGCTTCTCATTACTTCTTTCTTGTTTTATTCCTTCTTCCTTTCTTTCCAATCATATCTCTTCTTCCTTACTCTTTTTTGTTTTTTCATTCTCGTTTTCTTTCTTCCCTTTTCATTTTTTTCTTCCTGTCTTTTTTCCTTCCTCTTTTCTCCTTTTAAATACCCATGAGCGAGACAAAAACAAAACAAAACAAAACAAAAATCCCTGGAACTGTGAAAAAAAAAAAAAAAACAGAGTTGGTCCCAAAGAGGGGGCATTTCAACAGCTGAGACAGTGGAAGCTGTGAACACCAGGATACCCAAAGGAGACAGCACCACTGAATCTCACAGGGATTCTACCACAGAAGTTCACACCATAAACCCAGGGAGCCAGAACAAATCAATTTAAGAAGTTGAGCCTAACAAGAAGAGCCTCACAAACAATGGGAAGACAAAGAAACAATCCCCAAATGAAAGAAAAGGGGGAAGCCCCAGAAAGAATGCTAATGAAATGGAGGCACCTCAACTATCAGGTTTTGAGTTCAAAGCAATGGTTGTCAGGAAGCTCCAAGAGCTCTCAATGAGCTACCAGAAACTTCAGGGAAGGTACGATGAACTCACTGCAAACTATATCAACATGAAAAAGGAAATAGAAACTATCAACAAGGGCCAAGAAGAAATGAAGAGTACAATTTATGAACTGAAGAACACAGTAGAAGGAAAGAAAAGCAGAATCGATGAAGCAGAAGATCGAATCAGTGAGTTGGAGGACAAAGTAGAAAAAAAAAACACCCAGAAAGAGCAAGAAAAAAAAACAGGCTCAGAAAGAATGGAGAAGGATTAAGAGAAATGCAAGACAATATGAAATGTAATAATGTCTGTATAATAGGGATACCAGAATAAGAAAAAAAGCAAGGGATAGAAAACATATTTGAAAGAATAACGATGGAAAATTTCCCTAATATGATAAAAGAAAAAGTCACACAAATCCGGGGAACACAGAGAGTCCCAATCAAGAGGAACTCAAAGAGACCCACTTCAAGACACATCATAATTAAAATGGCAAAATTCCAAGACAAAGAGAGAATCTTAAAGGCAGCAGGGGAGAAACAGAAAGTAACATAAAAGGGAGTCCCAATAAGACTAGTAGTTGACTTCTCAATGGAAACACTCCAAGCCAGAAAAGAATGGCAAGAAATATTCCAAACAATGAGAACCAAAGGTCTGCAACCAAGACTACTTTACCCAACAAGGCTTTCAATCAAGATAGAATGCCAAATAAGGAGCTTCTCAGACAAAAGAAGTCTAAAAGAATACACCTCTACCAAACCAGTTCTGCAAGAGATGCTAAAGGGACTTGTTTAAGGAAAGGAGGAAAGGAAGGAGAAGAGAGAGAGAGAGAGAGAGAGAGAGAGAGAGAGAGAGAGAGAGAGAGAGAGA
>PVKU01003491.1:159728-177311 GCA_004027475.1 Anoura caudifer | reverse complement strand
AGCAGTATTTGTTCATGTGTAGGTGGGTTGTTTAGTGGAAAGTTAAGTAAAGGGCTTAGACCTGTTTCTGACCTGTACCAGAGGTAGGTGGTTCAGAAATATGAAACAATGATTAGTATTTTGAAAGAACATTTAAATATTGACTGGATGGTAATGCTACCTGGCTTTGTACCTTAGGGAGCATCCATTTTCAAAAAATTTTGGTTAATGACCCCCTATTGATAAAAGGAGTTCTCTACGTGCTTCTGTATTGAAATGGTAAGAACTTCTAGCTTTTAGAAATTTCACCATATATCAGTATTGTGACTATGGGTAAATCACTTAAATCTTTTTTTGATAGTGTTTCAAAAGAGGATATTTATTTATTTAAAAATATATTTTATTGATTATGCTATTATAGTTGTCCCATTTCTTTCTCCCCTTTATCCCTTCTGCTGTTCACCCCCTCTCCCATGAGCATCCCTCCCCCCTTAGTTCATGTCCATGGGTCATACATACAAGCTCATTGGCTTCTCCATTTCCTATACTATTCTTGACTTCTCCCTGTCTATTTTGTACCCACAAATCATGCTTCTTATTCACTATACCTTTTCCCCCATTCTCCTCCTTCCCTCACTTTACTGATAACCCACAGTGTGATCTCCATTTCTGTGATTCTTTTCCTATTGTTGTTTGCTTAGTTCTTTTCTGGCTTTGGTTTTTTAGGTTCACTTATTGATAGTTGTGAGTTTGTTGTCATTTTACTGTTCATAGTTTTGATCATCTTTTTCTTAGATAAGTCCCTTTAACATTTCATATAATAAGGGCTTGGTGGTGATGAACTCCTTTAACTTAACCTTATCTGGGAAGCACTTTATCTGCCCTTCCATTCTAAATGAAAGCTTTGCTGGATAGAGTCATCTTGGTTGTAGGTCCTTGCTTTTCATGACTTTGAATACTTCTTTCCAGCCCTTCTTGCCTGCAAGGTTTCTTTTGAGAAATCACCTGATAGTCTTATGGGAACTCCTTTGTAGGTAACTGTCTCCTTTTCTCTTTCTGCTTTTGAGATTCTCTCCTTATCTTTAATCTTGGGTGATGTAATTCTGATGTGCTTTGGTGTGTATTTCCTTGGGTCCAAATTGTTTGGGACTCTCTGAGCTTCCTGGACTTCTTAGAAGTCAATTTCCTTTGCCAGATTAGGGAAGTTCTCCTTCATTATTTTTTCCAATAAGTTTTCAGTTTCTTGCTCTTCCTTTTTTCCTTCTCACACCCTATGATTTGGATATTGGAACATTTAAAGTTGTCCTGGAAGTTCCTAAGTCTCTCCTTATTTTTTTTGAATTCTTGTTTCTTCACTCTGTTCTGGTTGGATGTTTATTTCTTTCTTCTATTCCAAATCATTGATTTGAGTCTGGGTTTCCTTCCCTTCACTGTTGGTTCCCTGTATGTTTTCCTTTATTTCACTTTGCATAGCCTTCACTTCTTCCTCTACTTTGTAACCATACTCAACCATTTCTGTGAGCATCCTGATTACCAGTGTTTTGAACTGTGCATCTGATAGGTTGGCTATCTCCTCATCTGCTTAGTTCTATGTTTGGAGTTTTGATCTGTTCTTTCATTTGGGCCATATTTTTTGTCTCGGTGTGCCTGTTATATTGTAAGGGCAGAGCCTTGGGTATTCAACATGCCAGGGCAACCCACTTGGCTGCTTTATGGTGCTATATGTTGGAGAGGGGTCCAAGAGGGAACAATGTCACTTGCTTGGCTCTCATCTGGCCTTCAGTCACTTCCAAGCTAGCTACCTAGAAGCAAATTGGACCCTTCTGGTGCTGATTCCCAGGTAGGTGGGCTTGTATACATTCTAGGACCCTGTGATTCTCTCCAACAAACTCTCCTGTGAGGCTGAGAGTTTCTTCTGCAGCCACAAACCCCACAGGTTTTTTACAGCCTGAGATTTTGAGGCTTTATTTCCCTGAGTTAAAACCCTGGGTTTCATGGTCTGTCTCCCTCCTCAATTGTTTATCCTGGTTCATCTATGTGCAAATGTGGGACCACCTGGTCCTCCAACCACTGCCTTGCCATGAGTCCTCTACCCCAGATATCTGTCTCCACCCCTCTTACCAGTCTGAATGAATGTTTCTTCTTTAACTCCTTGGTTGACAGACTTCCATACAGTTCGAGTTTTTGACAGTTCTTGTTGTTTTTTGTTTTTAAATTTGTTGTTTTCTTTCTTTTGGTTGTGTGAGGAGGCAAAGTGTATCTACCTATAGCTATATCTTGGCTGGAAGTCTCCCACTTAAATCTTTCTTGCTTTTGTTTCATTTTTTTTGTAAGTGGAAATAATAATCTTATCAACATTAGGTTGTTAGGATTAAGTGTTTAACATATACAATGAGCATTTGGTTCTTGTTTTGGTTACTCTTTGCTTTACCAAAAAATATGATATACATATATATACACATATATATGTGTATATATATGTGTGTATACACACACACACACCTTTCTTTTCTTAACAATATTTCATGAAAATCATTTAAAATCATTTGGCATAGTACCATTTCATTCATTTAAGTGGCTGCATAATATTTATAATATGGATATATAGTAATTTATTTAGAATATGAGCATTATTTGTAGTTTTTCTTTAAGAACAGTGCATTAAAAATCCACTGCATGTGACTGTTGTTTGAAAACAACAGTTGGGTACACAAATTGGAGGTGTACACATCAATGAATTTCTAAAAACAAAATATATTCATATACTCAGCACCCAGGCCAAGAAACAGAAATCGCCAGCTCCCCAGGGGCATTCATCATGCCTCCTGGCATTAAAACCTACCCTCCCGATTTCTGTAAATGTTACGTGCCTTTGAACTGTATACAAATGGAATCATGCCTTCATACTCTTTCACACCTAGTTTCTTTTTTGTGAGGTTCTTCCATATTGATATTTGAAGTCGTAATGTGTTCATTCTTATTTCTGTACAGTATACCATTAAATGAATATGTCAATTACCTTGTTCATCCTACTCTTCATAAAGGGTTGAGTAGCTTTCAGTTTTAGATTTATATAAATGATACTTCAGTCAACATTCTTCTACATTTCTTCTGGTGAGCATTTACATAAAAATCTCTGTTGTGCATATACCAATAGTGGTATTGCTACATCACAAGGTATATATGTGTTCAGATTTAAAATACACTGGCAAACAGATTTTCATGGTGGATGTATCAATTTATACTTCTGCCAAGAGTATATGGTGGTTTTGATTGTTTCACATTCTTGCCAAAGTTGTCATTTTTCTTGTATGTAAATTTTTAATATCTATGGGATAGATTGTCAAAAATGAGATTGCTAAATGAAAGTTTATATGTACTTTTAACTTTAATAGATGTAACCAAATTGTTTTCCAGAAAGTCTGTATGACTGCACATTTTCACTAGGAATATAAAAGAATTCTCCTGTGTTTACATCTTCACCAACAATAAATATTATTGCTGTTTTTCATTTTTGTCATTCTGATGGATGTAAAGTAATATGACACTGTTATTTTAATTTGCACTCTCTACCATTAGTTAATTTTTATATTTGTTGGGCATGCTGACTTCTTGATCTATGTATTGTCTTTTTGGTAGCGGGAACATTATTGAGTTTGTCAGCTATAGCAGAGGATTAAAGGAATGACTAACTCAGGGAAGAAAAGGCCTAAGGGAAATTCTATTATCTATTGTTGAATATTTGAAGACTCGTGTTCTAAGAGATTCCTTGTATTCTATGTGTTTTGGGGACTGATGAATGAAAGTTTTAAAATAACATATTTTAAGTTAAGAAAAACCTTTCAAACCAATGGGGTTAGCCCATTAAAAAAAAAAAACAACTTTCTCTGAGGTTGTTAATACTCCATTCTTGCAGGTCTTTATGGTGAAGATTCCTGCTTGTGCGTGTGTGTGTAGAGGGGGGTGTTGGAGAGTACTTTATCGAGTTAGAGATGGACTTGGATGAGTGGTTCCAAAGCCAGGCTACACCTGAGAATCAGTTTAGAAACTTTACAATGCAGATTCTCCATGTTCTGCCTTGAAGATTTTGTTAAAGAAGGCTGAAAGAGAGGCCCAGAAAAATGTAATTTTGAAACACTACCAAGTGATTCCAATGTTGTCTGTGTACAGACCAACATTTGAGAAACAGTAGATGAAATAACTTCTAGAATCTCTTTGGGTTTTAAAATAGCAGATTTTATCAGCCACTGTTTTAATGGTATTTTTAACACCAAATGTGATGAGTCAAATAACAAAGGACTGTAAACAACCCCATCCACAGTTCTTCACCCCTCTGACTAGTAGCTACCTAAGGAAATATGGGAAATATAGTTTTCTCCTACAAATGAGTATGTCTTAACTATAACCTCATAATTTAACTATACTTTAACAAACTTATACTATAACATATACTATAGTTATACTATACTACAACATAACTTAATTATAACTTAACTCTAACTCTAACTATAACCTCATACAAACAAAACTACCTGTGAAACTATGAATTACAAGTTAATAATTGTAAGCAAACTATTTTTGAAGTTTTGCAGTTGAGTGTGTGTGTATGGGGAGGAGGGTGTTCGTTATCCCAGATGTTAATTCTGTAAGGATACTAATATATTCCCTGTTTAAAGTGAGTCACCATTGAAAAGAATGAGCTGTAGTCATGGGTCTGACTCACTCTTTACCTCAGTCTCCTTGTGTCTAAAGTAGGAACAATACAATCCCCTCAGGATTAAATGAGATATATAAAGTGCCTAGTGCGGCACTTGGTACACACAAAAAAATACTTAGTATCTGTCAAAATTCCCCTCCATTTTTTCCCTTATAATACCAGCAAAAGTCACTCTATTTTGAATACAGCTTTTTCTCTCTCTACAATTCAGGGAGTCAGAAGTAAGTTCAGTCTTGGTACAGTTGTTTAAAAATATTACAAGTACTTAAAAATATTTGGCTTCTTTTTTTGATAATGAAGGTACATAGTGTTTTAGTCCTAGATGTTAATCAAACATTTCAAGGATATTTAAAGGAAAGTATTTATATTCAAGCAAGAGAAATATTTGGTCTTAGTAGGAATACTTCAAAGGTCATAAAAGGAAGGTTATTTTCAGAGTATCTTCATTTATTCCAAAAGGATTGAATAAATTAGTCCATTCTTCAATATTCAACTAGTTATTTTGGGTTTCAGCTATTTCCTTAGATCTAATATTCTGTTTATTTTAAGTTTAACTTTATTACTAATTTATTCTACTAAAATAAGACACTTAAGCCATAGTGTTTCCAAGTGTCTACTGAAAGCACAGAAATTTGGACATTGGTCACCGAATCTTGGGTTACAATAAGGGGCAACTACCTCCTTGTGTAAAAAGAAACACCTAGAAATGTTTCCTTTGGTAAAGGTGAACAAACAGGTAAGCCCAGCTCAGTTTTAACCAGGTTCTCAAGGACAAGAAATCTGTTTGATTAGTTTTTGTAAAATAAGTGCATGACACATAGTAGTATCTCAGAGAAATGAATGACTGAATAAATAAAAAAAAGAATTAGGAGCTACTATTGGAAGCAAGTAAGACTGAAGTGAAAGAGTTAAAAAAAAACCAAAAAAAAAACCCAATACTGACTAGTCTGGTTCTAGGAATATGGAAGACCAGAAGACCCCAAACAGGTTCCTTAAATCATAGTTCAATACAATTGCAGATTGTCCAGCAATGAATGGAGAAAACATTCTCCAGAATTCTTCCTGCAAAAGCACTTCATATATCTGCAGGAAATACTTCAATAAACCCTTTGAAGTAGCAGTTGAGAACCCTAAGGGACGTGATATGGGGGCACAGTTGGCAATATAAGGAAGGAGAGGAGGGACTTATTTATATACTTCTAGATTGCTCAAGGGAAGAGAAAAGGGAATGAATGGTGGAGGGGTCCAAACTTGCCAGAACGCCCCTGTGCTGTGACATGAATGAAGTGCTCTGGTTGAATTTCTTGTTGAAATGAGAGAAGGGTTGGTTTGGCAAGCTGTTTAAAGTGATACAAAACAGAGACAGTGGGCCTGGAGGCAAGAGCATTGAGGCTGACAGATGCAGGAAGAAACTTGGTGCAAGATTTTGCAGAAATTATGAGGAGGGTTTGGATTATCTGGGCCATAAAATTAGGATTCAGACAAGTTTATCAGATCTCTGTGTGACAAGGTTCCATGAGACTCTGCTGACATCTTGATTATGTGAGTAGTCTCCAAAGAATCACATTCTTAGAGGAAAGTTGAAAAAACACTTCTATAGTTGGGTCTTTCCCTGTGCCAAGCATTGGTGCTTAGTTTGTTGAATTAATATCCATTGACATCTTGACATCTCTTGTGGTCCAGAAACTATAGCAGGAAGGGAGACTCAAATAGCTATAATAATAATAATAATAATAATAATAATAATAATAATAATAATAAAATTACTATTAACATTTATTAATAAGATATACATATACACACAAAGCTTTTTCTCCAGGTGTATACAATCTAGTAGGATGGATAAGGCAGGCTTACTAATAATATCAGGTGTGAAGAAATATCTAAGTGCCCTGAGATACAAAGGCCCAGAAGAAGTAGAAGTAACTTCAGGCTGGAAAGGACTCATGAAGGAGATGGCTTTTGAGTGGACAATGAAGCATGAGTAGGGTTTCAATAGGCAGAGGTTTTAAGTGAGGGCATTTCAAATGTTTGGGTACCAAGAGTAAAGAAATGAAGATGAGCTCTGGATGTGTAGCTCAGTTGGTTGGACCATCATCCTGTACACCAAAAGGTTGTGGGTTTGAACCCCGGTCAGGGTACATACCTAAGTTGTGGGTTCGATCCCTGACTGATTGGTGTTTCTCTCTGACATTGATGTTTTCTCTTTCTCTCTCTCCCTACTTTCTCTCAAAAAATCAATAAAAACACATCCTCAGCTGAGTAAAGAAGAAATGGCAATGAGAAGAGGAATAATGTTTTTGGAAGAAAGGAGTACAGATTTGTTTGGCTGAGCAGAAGGAACACTGTTTGCTTTTTGCGGTTCTTGACCCCACGAGTCTGTCCATCAAACTACCCCTATTTCTCAGAAGAGACCAATTACATTCATTGCCAAATTATGACAAACACTTGCAGTGGCTGAGATTATTATTCTTCGTGACTGTTATAAACCCAGTGTTTTTATTTTTGGCTCATTTTACTGGTGTCCTGGATTAGACAAGCTCAGCTTAGATTTATTACCTAAGTGATTATCATGCCGTAAGACTACATGTCCTGGATATTTGGGGCTTAATTTGTCTCAGTACTTGAATTTATAGATATTCTAAGATTATTAATGGAGGGACATCCTTTCCCCTTCTCCATAATATCCCAGACCCACAGAAATGGACATTTCTTTCAACAAGTAAAAGTAAAGTAGTTTGGCTCTGGCTGGTGTGTCTCAGTGGGTTGGGCATTGTCCTGCAAAATGAAAGATCACAGGTTTGATTCCCAGTCAGGGCACAAGCCTGAGTTGTGGGCCAGGTCCCCAGTTGGAGTGAGAGGCAGGTCCAATCCATGTTTCTTTTGTACATTGATGTTTCCATCCCTCTCACTCTCCCTCCCCTCCTCTCTCTCTGAAAATAAATAAGTAAAATCTTTTAAAAACCAGAAAGCATTTTATCTTAACTTCTGTGAAAATTCTATAGGAGAAAATCCACAGAGTATCAAAGCAGGTCTCCCATCTGATCTTTCTTTCTGCTATCAGCATCAAATGAGCAGTTGTTCCTTTGGGCTTTTTGATGGTTCCAGGATTTAGTAAATGGTGCCAAAAGTCCCAATTCAAGCAGGTGGGTTGAGGCCAGAGGGGTAGGTCATTCCTCTGCAGGGTGATGTTACAGCATACTTTTACTTCTGGCTAGAGAATCCCAGTTTCCTACCCCAGACCTGTGAACACCAATGGCATTTCCCTGGAAAACTTGAAGTTGGGCTTCTAGTCTTGTTTGTTTCTTTCCAGGTTTATGCTCTGGACTGAGTAGTGAAATCTGCTCAAAGTCCATGAACTCAGACAGTCTATGTTCCTGGAAATGATTCCACCCAAACCAAAACGAACAGCCCACTCTGGACCACATGCTTTGCTTTCAAAAGCCTCTGTATTTTTAAGCATTTCCCCAAGAACCTCTGATGTAGCTCTTCTCTGAAATCCTTTGGTTGCACAGAAATGCAAGCCTCAGTAAATAAAATTAAAACATTTTCAAGTTGCTAAATTTTAGATGTAATTTTTCATTGGTTCCAATATGGTTTCCTCTCTGTTACTACAATAAAGTTAACCCTGTCATTCTTATTTTGGCAAGTATGGGCTCTATATTTTGGATTTCCTAACATTTTCTTCATCCCCTGAATACCCTGGGCATCTTTTCTAAAAGACACTAGTTCAACCATGTGCGTCCAGATGACAATATTTTCTTATATGAATAAATGAATCAGCCATCATTTTAAACATTTCAGTTCAATTAATTTCAAATCACCCCAATTCAGTTTTAAGTTCTATAAACCAGGAGAAGAATAAGAAGCTGGATAAAGGCATCAACTTTTCTTTTACTCCACAGGGGTCAGGATCTACTGGGGATGTTGTGACAAAGAACGAGTGCTGGGTCACTCTTACTAGCCTCGCATCTACACTTTGGGCTACAGGAAAGATAGGACAGCCTGAAGCTGCAAATGCTTAATTCTAAATCAAGGAATTGTTCTTTCTTGCCAACTTCCAATTTAAAGAACTTCTAACTCTTCATGATAAGGCGAAAGGGGAGACTGATCTTTTAGAAAGAACAGTTAAATACTAACATGGAAAAACCATCAAGGAATCCAGTCTTTTCAGCGATATAGGAACTTGTGGTCATAGAGAACAGGTTCTCCAGGCATGTCCTTCCTCCCCCGTGACATCATTGTCCCCCAAAAGTTCAAGACCAGGCCATGTCAGTTCACTAATGTGAGGTTAGCATAAACTCAACCAAGCATAATTAAAATTCCACAGGAAAGCAAGGCCCCATTAACAGAAAAACACTCGAAGGGGAATGGCTGGGAGAGAGCTGTATTCTGCCGTGTCTTGTAACAGGACAAGAGTCAGATGATGGACCCAGTCAAATGACACTCTGGATGCCCAAGGATCTATCACTTAACAATGTATGTCTTTGTTTCTGCCCATATAACAGTATTTCTGACTATATTTATAAAGGGGTGTCTGGGGACTGGTGCAGTTTAAAGTACTATGACAGCAGGAGATGAAATAACAAAATTCCTTAGAAACAGCTGTCTCACAGAGCCCACAGAGCTGATGCTTTATGCTGTGCCCAACCATTTCAACAAATGGTTATAATTAGTTATAATTCTCACCACCAGTCACCATCACCACACAGGGCAAATTCTCCATTTGAAAGCCTGGAGAAATAGTAGGTCTTCGTATAATAAAATCCAAGGTACTTTTAATGAGTATTTATTTCTACTTTCACCTACCCTTGTATCTACAAGAAAAAAATCTAATTTCTCAGGCATTTCTGTTTGGAATCACTTTACTAGACCTAAGCCTCTAGTTCAGGGACCTCAGTTTTCACGCTGTAATTTAAATAGAGTCTCCCAATGCAGCCATCTTAATGAAAAACACAGTCTGGATATCCCTTTAAGGAAGAAAAGGGTTATGCTAGTTAATGTATGCATCTTGGAACTGGCATCAGGGCAGTGGATTCTTTGGGGTCTAATGCTCTCCTAACTTCTGTCTTCTTGCTTCTCTTATAGGTTGCAAAATTTCCTTTACATCAAATAACCTGCCCTCAGTGCAACTCATGACTTTCAGGTCTTGTCTGGGATTATCTGCTGTTGAGGAGACATCTCTGAGAAGCTCTCTTTACATGGCAGTGGTATTTCTGTCATTGCTGTCATCTAGGTTAGAACCGCCAACTGTCTCAAGGCACCCTCACCATGCTCTCAACTCAGTCAATGTAATCCTCACCCAGTTGGATTCATTTGACACCATCTGACATCCACATGGCACTGTCTTCCCCCTCTGTTATCTTGGATATTACTGGGAAAGGATTTGTTGCAAACATATAATATGCCCAGGCTTCTCCTGTTGCATTTTCCTTGCCATTCTCATGTCGATTAATTTGGAAGCGATGCCTCAAACTTCTAATCTGTTACTTTTGGCTCTTGTTTTTAAAGATACCATTTTTTTTTTCAGGGGCAACTCTGGTTGCCTTCATCAAAAGAAGTCCGAATGGTTTCCTTGTAGATGAAAGAGGGATGCTGAGCTTACATCTGAGTACCCTGGGCCCCCAGGCAGCTGATTACTAGCAGAGTGTCTCAGTGAATTGTATTGTCCTCATGTTTCAAAGAAGCATATTAGGTGGAAGACACTTTTCTTGAGTGGAAAGACAAAACTCTCTGAGATCCCTGAGGCCATCTCTGCCTCTGGCATCACTATAGATTGAATTTCTAACCACAGAAGACCATTTGATACCCCACCACAGTTCCAGACACAAAAGTGGGCAAACCTGGCAAAAGCACACACTTTCCAGTTACATGTAATGAAAGCCATCTATAGGCAGTTCATTTTGAAATCATTCAGTTGGGAAGAAATATGGTTCTTGAAGTCTACCTGTTAATTTTTCTCACTTTAGTGAGAAATTACATTTCTGTCAAATCACACTTTCTGTCAAGCAGTCATTCATTGTACCAGAAGACACAAGACACATAGCACACAGAAGACACAAGGAGGTCTTCTCATCCTCCCCCTTCCTCACTCTCTATGTAGTCTATGGGGATAAGTCCACTCAGCTGCACTGACAGTGGGCTGCTCTGGGCTAGGGGCTGGACCACTGGGTGGCACTGTAATGATTTGACCTTCTGGTAGTCACTTATTTCATCTTTTCATAAAACATATTAATAACAGTTTATTTTACGCTCATAACCACTTAAAATATATACAAAGCTCTAGATTTGTACATTCTCCCCCCCCATTTTATGGTTTTGATGCCACAATTTACATCTTTTTACATTGTGTAATAAATCATTGCATTTAGTTATTTTTAACATTTTTTCTTTCAACCTTCATACTAGAGTTATAAGTGATTTACCCCCACCATTACATTATTCTAACTTTAACTACATATTTACCTTTACCAGTAATTTTCATACATTGATATGTTTTCCTGTTACTAATTAGTATCTTTTTATTTCTGCTTGAAGAGCTCCTTTTAGCATTTCTTTTAAGGCTGGTCAGCTTTTGCTTGCCTGGAAAGTTATCTCCTACAATTCTGCAGGGCAACCAGTTCTTGGTTGGCAGGTTTTTCCTTCCAGGACTTTGAACATGTCATGTCATTCCCTTTAGCCTACAATGTATCTCTTGAAAAAAATCTGCTAATAGTCTTATTGGAGATCCCTTGTATGTGAAAAATTCTTTTTTTCCTTGCTGCTTTTAAAATTCTTTACTTGTCTTTAATGTTTGACAATTTAATTATATGTCTTAGTGCAGTAGGTCTTCTAGGATTCACCTGTTTGGAATACACGGGATTTCTGAATCTGGATGTCTATTCTATACCCAGGTTTAAAAAGAACAATTTCAGCCATTATTTCTTTCAATAATATTTCTGCCCCTTTCTCTCTCTTTTCTCATTCTTTTTGGACCCCTATGAGGCATAATAGTCTGAACTTATCTGTGTTTTTGCTTTCTGTGCTTTCAGTCACCACAGTTAACTACAGTCTGAAAATATTAAATGGAACATTCTGGGAATAAACAATTCATAAGTTTTAAATTGTGTGCCATTCTGAATAATATGATGAAATCTGTGTCACCCCAGTCCATCAGGCCTGGATGTGAATTGTCCCTCTGTCCACCACTTCGTCATGGAGAAGCCGTTTTGTTTTCAGCTAGACTGTCACAATGTCACAGTGCTTGTGTTCAAGTGACTCTCACTTAAGAATGGGCTGAAGGTGCAAGAAGAGTGATACTGGCAATTTGGACATGCTAAAGAGAAGCTGTAAAGTGTTTCTTTTAAGTGAAAAGGTGAAAATTCTCAATTTAATAAGGAAAGAAAAATAAATCCTATGCTGAGGTTGGTAAAATCTATGATAAAAACAATTTCTCTCCTTGAAATTATGAATATGGAAAAAGAAATTTGTGGTAGTTTTGCTGTTGCACCTCAAACTGCAAAAGTTACAGCCACAGTATGTAATTAGTGTTTAGTAAATATGGAAAAAGCATTACATTCATGCGTGGAAGACATGCACAGAAAACATTTTCCAACTGATGGCAATGTGTCGCACCAGGAAGTATTGAGCCTGTATGAAGACTTCAGCAAGGGATCCCCTGAAATGAGTGGCCACATTCACACAACTTTTATTGCAGTATATTATTCATGTGTTCTATTCTATTATTAGTTATTATTCTTAATCTCTTATTGTACCTAACGTATAAGTTAAACTTTATTTTAGGTATGTATGTTTAAGAAAAAAACATAGTATGTATAGTGCTTGATATTATCTGCAGTGTTGGTCATCCACTGGGGGTCTTGAAATGTGTCATCCTCTGTGGTTAAGGGGGGACTACATATATTGGTCTGCTTGACAGTGTCTCATAAGTTTCTTAAACTCTCTTCACTCTTTCTTTTTAAGATTTTATTTATTTATTTTTAGAGAGAGGGGAAGGGAGGAAGAAAGAGAGGAAAAGAAACATCAACGTGTGGTTGCCTCTCACATGTCCCCTACTGGGGGCCTGGCACACAACCCAGTCCTGTGCCCTGAGTGGGAATCAAACCAAAAACCCTTTGGTTCGCAGGGTAGCACTCAATCCCCTGAGCCACACCAGCCAGGGCTCTCTTCACTCTTTTTTATTCTTTTTCCTTTTTGCCCCTCTGATTGGATGAATTCCACTGCCCTCTCTTTGAGTTTACTGATCCTTTCTTCTGTGTGGCCTAGTCTGTGCTTCAACTTTTCTATTGAATTTGCTAGTTCAGTTATTATATTCTTCAGATCTTTAATTTCTGCTTGGTATTTTATAATACTTTCTACTTCTTTGTTGAAATTCTTAATCTGTTCATGCATTGTTCTTCTGACCTCGGTGGGCATCTTTATAGCCGTTATTTTGAATTCTCTATGAGGTAAATCACTTATCTCTATTGCACATAGGTTTATTTCTGGAGTTTTATTTTTCATTTGTTTGTTTATTTTGGAACATATTCCTTTATTTCTTCATTCTTCTAACTCTTTGTATTGATTTCTGAGCATTAGATAAAACAGCCACCTCTCCTAATCTTGACAGGGTGGTTTCATGTAAGAGATGAACCTCGTCAATCAGTCTGGCATTTAGATGTCTCTCAAACCTTTGTGATTGTCCTAGTTGCCTTCTTTGTTCTTGGTGCTTCCCAGGAGTTGAGGGTGTGTGAAGACTTGTTGGTGTCCCAAAGGAGAGGACTTCAGCCAGCACCCAGATGCAGGTTGATTGGAAACCAGACCTTCAGACAGCAGCTCAGAAAGTATGTAGTTAGGCCCTTTCAGGGAGAAACTGAAAGATGGGAATTTTTGCTTGCTTTCTCTGGGCCTGACCCAAGTGTATAGCCATGGGGAGGGGTGCTCCTGAATTCATTAAGAGCTGCTGCTTTGTTTACTACAGTCCTATAGGACCCATGGATGCAAGCCCCCTTGACTATCAGAACCAGGCAATCTAAGGCCCATCCCTTGCGCGGCAACTATGAAAGCTGCGGCACGAGACATGTGTTCAAACTCTTTCTAGGGAGATACTAGTGACTTGGAAAGTAATAGAGGAAGAGGGCAGGGGAGGTGCCCACAGGCTTCCCTGGTCTCTAGGGAGGATCTTGATTAATTAGTTAGGGATTAGTGAGATTCCTTACAGACTATGTAACAGCCTGCTCCATTGACCATAGGTTCTAAAATGTAACACAAAGTCAATTCTAGGACCTCTACCAGAATGTCTAATTGGTTGTAGGAAGGGCCTTGGTATCCAGAGGCTCAGAATTAACCTTTTTCCTGTGTTCCACAGAGAAGAAGTTCATTCCATATCTAAGTGAAATCACATGGAATTTGCCTTTCACAGTCTGACTTCTTTCACTCAACACAAATACCCTCTGGGTATATCCACGTTGCTGCAAACGGCAAGATTTATTTTATTTTTCTATGCCTGAGTCATATTCTCAGATGGGAAGCTTTTGATCTTTTCCTTAAATATTTAAAAAAAAAAGTGTTCCTTTTTTTCATGTAAATAAAATCCTGGGAGACATATCAAATTTGCATCTTTTGACTCACTTCTGATCTTTCCTCATTACATCAAAATTGGGCTATAACTAGTTTATAAAGAATGATTCAGTAGGGTTCCACAATCATAAAAAGGTTGGATCCCAATGTGTTAATTTCTTTTTACCTCTAGTGCCATTCTCCATCAGGAAGCACGATGATGATATTGCTGGCTGCTTCTCTGGAGCAGGTATTCAACATGCATCTTCAAATTGTAGTTGCTGCTACAAGAAGTGGTAACTTTAAGTCAGGAATATTCTTGGAACAACCTCTTTTCCAATTGGTCTTCCTCATTCCTTGACCTGCTTTTTGTGTGGGAGGCTGGAAATAACCACTTTCCTGAGAATCATTTATTTCTCCAAGCAATTGAATACATGTTAGTTTAGTATGGTATGAAAAAACCATAATATGGCTGGGACTTGACAGTCACTTTAATAACATTTTTCTTTCTTTCTTTTTTTTTCAGTTTAGCTCAATGACCTGAGGTGGTGGTAAAGATTCCAACCAGTTTTTATGGCCAGAATGGATGGCTAGTCCTCAAATTACTTTACAGAATCTTAAAGTTAATTGATCAGACTCAGATGAAGTCAATATTTCTGTGTGCACTTTCAGTATCACCATTTTTTTCTGGATATTCACTAAAAAGTGTACTGCACATGTCAAGGAGCTCTGAAAGCCAAGGATGAGATTGAGAGCAAGGATTAGAAAATGCTTATTTTTCTTTAGATCTCACTTCAAGAATTAGCACATTTCAAATCCAGGTTTTAGTCTTTTCCCTATTTGTAATGGAAAGATATTAGGTCATCAATTCCAATTAATTGGGCATCAGTGTAATGAGTCAAGGAAACAAGCATATAAGTTAGATTTCTTTCAAAATATGCTTTTCAAAAAAAAATTAACAGAAGAAAAAACATGATTAAGAGGCAACTCTTAAGCTCAAAAATGTTTTGCAAAGAACAGGTGACATTAGTAAAACGTTCATACAAACTTGTGTCCCAATTTGTGCTTCATCTTTAATTTAGGAAAAAAGTACACATAATAAACCTTGTGTTTCTGGAGTTCAGCTTGTCCCAAGACACCAATTGCTAGACATAAGCCCTAGATACATTGTGAATTTCTACATAATATTTTTTCACATTCATCTTTTACTTTGGTGGCATGTGTAACCGGACTCCAAATAACACTTCTCAATGAGTCTTAAGCTATCTGCTGGGAAAGGCCTTTGGCAGACTCCAGTTCACCTCAGGAATTAGGACAGGGAAGACCTTACACTGACAACCAAGCTTTACCTGCTATTCTTATTTGCTGAATAAACTATTACCACAGCAACATGTATTCCTTTCTGCCAATTTTATAATTAAAAACAAATGTTATAGTCGAACATACACATAGCAAGCTGGAACTGCTAATAAAATGTCCGTGTTAAGTCATTCCAGATACTTTCTGAGCACCTACCATGTGCAAAGCACTCTGTTGGGATTTGCTGGCCAGGCTGCTGCTCTCTGCCTGTAGATGTAACAACTCCTCCAAGTTCTATCTCTTGCTTCCAGACAATCTTCTGCCTCCATACTTTCAGTTCTCTAACTACATCTACTTGCTGTTTAGGGGGCCTATAACACTTGTTTCCCACTCAGTGTAGACCTTTCAGATGCAGTTTACTTTTCCATTTGGCCATTAGCCCTGAATCCTGTGTGTTTGATTTATTGTTTGTGCATTTGTGTGTGAGTGTGTGTGTGTGTCAGAAAATGCCTTGCTCCTCTCTAACTCTGTACCCTTGCAGGGAGATGCTTAGAACCTCTGAACCTTAAACTTTGGTGGGGACCAGGCACTAATCTAAGGAGCTGCATTACAAGTTTTGAAGAAGAAAAGGGATAATTTAGGGAAACTAATATTTACTGAATGCTTATTAAGCACTTTCTCACATATTGATCCTTTGTTGTCAAAGCATCACAATAAAAAGAGCATGGACTTTGGAACTGGCAGACTAGAGTTGGACTCCTGGTTAAGCTGCCTGCTTACCCACTGACCTTGGACAAGTTGCTTATTATGGACATAAGATTCCTGAGCTAAAACGTGGAATCCTTACAAAAATCCAATTTTATATTGTATGAAGAATCAAGTACTTAAAAGGCATTCTATTTTGTTATTTCCTTTTTCTGATGCAGAAAACTAGACAATATTTTATAAACTCAATTATGTATTTTTAAAAGAATTTATTTATTTATTTTTATACAGAGGAAAGGGAGAGAGAAAGAGGGAGAGAAGCATCAATGTGTGGTTGCCCCTCTCATACCATCCACTGGGACCCAGCCCACAGCCCAGGCATGTGTCCTGATTGGGAATAGAACCAGCGACCCCTACTTCTCAGGCTGGCACTCAGTCTGTGGAGCCATACCAGCCAGGGCTCTGTATGTATTTTTTTTTTTATAAAACCTATCCACAGCACTAATGATGTGACAAAAAACAAAATTGTACATTTCAACCCTTTCAGTAACTGGATTCCAATATATTTCTATTTTCTTGTAAATAAATTTAGGTTAATTCCCTTCTTTTGTGTTCGCCTGAGGGATGCAACTTTATATATCCTCAAGATGAAATCACACTTTCAAAGATATTTATCTGGGTCCCTTGGAAGAGATAACTCATTTTTCCTAGAGAAAATAAGGTATAGATATTCCAGTATAACCTATAAGATTTTGATGTTGGTATTTGTTTTATAAAAGGTTCATTTGTTACAGAGCAACTGAACAATTCTCAAGACTGGAAAAAACACTTCCAAAGTCTCACTTTCTCGAACCTGAGGGGTCAGTCTTCCACGGGCAATTAAGATCCCGGACGAGCCCCCAAAAACTGTTACCAAGCAACAGAAAAGGTCCGTTATTGTCCGCTGCCTTATGGAAAGATGTCTCTCAAAGCCAGAGATTTGTGAAAAGGAAAGGAAATGTTTATTAATGTTATACAGAGTTAAAGTAGTGACTTAACATCTTCATTAAAATATCAAAGTCCTTTAGGATACCCACAGACACCCACAGTGCTTCCTATTTCCCTCTGCCCTAAGTCAGGGTACCGTAATTGCAAGGAAGAGAAGCAGACGTCCAGGATCCAGGCTCTTGACACCGTCAGCTGTGTCGTCTTCCAGGCAGGATCTCTGGTTAATCTGAAGCCATGTGGCACCTTCTCATGGCCTACTGGCAAGAGTTCTTTCACCCTTCTTCCAGGCAGTCTCTCTTGCTCCCAGGCCACGCAGCCGAAGGGAGCACCCCAAAGCCGCGTGGTCCCTCCTCTACCAA
>PVKU01003491.1:136028-159628 GCA_004027475.1 Anoura caudifer | reverse complement strand
AATGGCTGCTGTGTCTCTGTTTTAAATACTGGCGCCAAACCTCCTCTGCAGCCCTATTTCCGACTCCTCCTACAATCGGTTACACCTGCCAGCATTCCCGTATATTTCCAAGGTTATTGGGATGCCATCATGAGTTTGCGCAGGCGTGTCCTCATTTTCTGGAGCCAATCTTCTCCAAGCTCCCACACAGGTGCTTTAACTTAGGGTTCCTCCCCCAGTCACATCCTTGGGAAAGTCCTTTCCATCCCCCCTGGCTCAGAGCATGGCCACAGCTGTTTAACATATCTATGAAACCAGTTAAAGGTTATAGATATGTTAAATGACCATTCTGGGGGTTATCTGCAAAACCATTGCTATGCAAAACGACTCAATGGCCCTGCTCCATTTGTCCCTTCCCTCAACTCACACCTGAGGGGAAAGGGGTGAGGACATTTTATATGTCTTTCTAATATTTCCTGGACACCCTGAGTTCTGGGCCCCATTCCAACTCCCTTTTGGGGGCCCCCCTCTTGGCTGCACCCTGTTACACATTTGCCTAGAAAATTTGTTGAAGCTTTTCAAATTTCTATCTTAAATTGTCTTGAAAATGGTAATGCTTTATCAGCCGCAGTTATTTTTTCTTTCTCACTCATGTGTAATCTTGAATATCTACAAAAAGGTAGGCATGAAGTATGAAATCAGAGCTGGCATGGGGCAAAATGGCCAGCACCGAAGACGTTTACCTTTGGGGGTTCACCAATCTTACCTTCTATTCCTTTCTCTGTGCTCTTACACAGTCTAGTCTTTTCTTGTCACCCTCTCCTTTAAAAATCCATGTCAACCTAGGGAACGCCTATCCTGCAGTTTTGTCTTTCCAACATTATCCCTTGACAAAATTTATTAATTACTTTATTTGAGCTCTGCTTTACTTGGAAAAGCTAAGACAGGCTAATTTATCTTATTCATTCAGGAAACAGTTTACTCTATTAACCCTTGGGGAGAGGAGAAAGAAGGAAAGTTTGAGATCTAATATAATTGATGTAGGCAGGATATGCTATCTCATTTTTATCTGACAACAATCGTATAAGGTATATATTTTAATTTCCTTATTTACAGATGAGAAACTTGAGAAGGAAAGTTGCCCAAAGTAGGAAAGGCCATAAATGGTAGAGGTAGAATTTGATTCTAGGTTTTTAAGATTCCCGGGCATGTGCTGTTCACCTCTGTACTGAGGGGTTTGCATTTCGCCTCAATTTCTTGGTCAATTTCTTGGTCACAAAGGTCATGGAACCCTCAGCAGGATAGGAATCACTTCTTTAGGAGCCTGCTCCCCTGAGCTAGCCAGGTCCTTGTAGAAGCCCCTTTCTTTCCATTTATCTCCCATTCTAGTTCAAAAGATGCTCCCACCACCATTTTTTAAGAAGTAACACAATGAGGAAAGAATCCTTGGCCTGCTATTGTTTTCCTTTCACCAAGAATTTTTATCCCTGTGCAACCCACTTCAGAGAGAGAGTGGAGACCTTGGTTATTGAGGAAGATGATGAAGAGGAGCGAAGTCTCCTGTAGGGCAGCATGGAAGCCCCCAGGCCGGACTCCTTGGAGAGAACTTAGTTAAGCCTGCTTTGAAGTGGGCAAAGCAAAAGGCTCTGTGAAGTACCCTGGAAAAAAATCTCCTTTTTACCTGCTTCTTTAGGCTTTCAAGGCCAGACCTTGATTAAAGAGGAACAAAAACAAACTCCCTATAGTTTAGAGAATTGAACTGATAAAAAAGGTCTGTAATGGGATAGGAAACCTAGAGTGTTTCTACAACAGTCCTATGTTTTTTTAACTGAATGGAACATCCTAATTTGTCCAGGTAAGTGTTCTCTCAGGTGATTGTCGGAGACTGTGGACCAGGGATCTGAACCAAATCCCCAACTGGGAAACAACTCAGCTTTTTTCCCCCCACAAGCTAGTCCATTGCATTTTAATGAAACCATCCGGAGGCTGAGGAGCTGGGTGCCACAGGAAGGGAAAAGTATAGAGGGGCATGGAGTTTTGAAGGAGCTTGTTGTGCCATTTTAGAATCAACATCGTATGTTGTTTGCATTAAGATGTTGTGGAGTGACTGAAATGGACTCAAAGGGCAACGTACTAAATATTTAAAGTTCTCTTCTTCTTCCTTTTTTTAAATTTTTATTTTATTTTTTGTCCTTGTGGCTGGACTTATGACAAACACGGTGGGCTGGAGTAAGTAAAATGGGTTATTAAAAAAACCAAATGCTGTTGTAAAAAAGAGTATACTTTGCATAGACAAATGCTGGTTGTTCTGAAACTCAAGGCTGGGTGTTTATAGTTAACAGTCTGGAAAATAAATAGGCAGTTTTGCTTGTGTTCTGGAATTTACTGCTACCCCCTCAACCCTCCACACAAATTAGGGAGTACCCTGCTAGATTGCCAGGGTGTGTAGGAAGAAAGTTAAACACCTCCCAGCACCACAGACGGTCACCTTTCAAAAGGAGAGCACATTCACTTTAATATGTGGTCCCTGAGGCCTGGCTCAAGATCTTGACTTCCCCTCATCCACGTTAAAAAAGGGAAAAAAGTGGGGGTGGTGACAGGGGCTGGTTAATAGAGTAAGATGTTAAACAATATCAAGAAGACATAGAAAACAACATCTAGACTGTAGAAAAATTCCAGATTGTCCAGACTGTGAGGAAATGACCAGGTTTCTTTAAGAAAATAAGTTGGCACCTGCAAGAGAGACAGAAAGAGAGACCTTTAAAAAGTAAAGGAACTTAAGAGACATGTCAGCCAATGCAATGTGTGGATCTTATTTTGACCCAGATAAAAACAAAGCATGAAATAAATGAGTAAATAATACAAAGAAAAATATTTATGAGGCAATGGGAAAATTTGAACACTGAATATTTGAACATAATGAAGGAATTACTGTGGATCTATTAGATGTAATAACAGAATAGTAGTTATGTTTTTATAAGGAGTCCTAATCTTTTAGAGATATATATAAAATATTTTGAAGTGAAAAAAATTTTTCTAGGTGAGGTTAAAGTCTTGATTTGTATCAGAATAATGGGGTGTTGGCACTCAGGGCATGGATGGAAGTGTGTGTCCAGTGAGATTGGCCTTAAGGAGCTAGTGATTGAGGCTGAGGGTTCATTACATTCTTCTCTCTACTCTTGTATACATTTGAAATAGTCCATAATAAAGTGTTAAAGGGAAAAACCCATTAGATCGTGCTGTGATCTGTTGAACACCAGAGCTACCTACCCTCTTTGCAGGTCTGACAGCATTGGCAAGTCCATATCCCCAAGATGAGAGAACCTACCCCTTTTAAAATCATTTTTGTGTTATTCAAACAAACTTACCATCTTGCACCAGAATCAAACCACAAATGGTCTTTTTTTTTTCCATTTAACTCGTAGAAAATGTGGTAGGAAGGAACTGAGTGGCATCTGAATGCATATGAAAGGGAACTAAACTAGGCAAGGATCTTCTTTAGCTGGGGCTAAGATTCCAAGGGAACGGAGATAGCAGCCAGCCTAGGGCAGCCTGTTATGCCCCAGGCCCCACAGCTGTCTCAACAGTGGCCACTGTCTATGACATCCAGAACCTGGTGATGTTTGTGTCTTTTGACTTGTGCACCTTGTCATGTCACAAAACCCAGGATAGTTGGGCTTCCTGGTTGAAGTAATTAATTCCTTTGCCATGGATTTTGTTGCAGATTTCTTAAACAAGCCCCACATCCTTAAATGGCTTTCTAGAACAAAACAAAAATGTCCTTCATGTCTTTGAAATGTATCTGAGGAACTGATCCTATAAAGAGTAGGAGTCAGGAAATGCCCACAGTGAAAAGCTGGGACAGAGGTATCCTTCCCAAAGTAACCTATTGTGACGCCTATATATTAAAACAATGTAGTACTGCACATGGACGGACAGATAGACCAATGCAAGAGAACAGAAAAAACCGAAGTGGGTCTAATTGCATACCTAAACGCAGGATGCAATAAACATAGCATCTCAAATCAGAGAGGAAGAGCTGGGTTTTCATTAGTGTTGCTCAGATAATTGATTACCTGCATGGAAAAAGTTATGTCTTTTTCACACTGCACACCTAGATATTGTCCAAATGAAACAATGATCTAAAGGTAAAAAAGGAAATTCTGCAGGTACTAGAAGTAAATATGAATTAATTTCTTCATAGCTGAGGAGTGGGAAAATTTTCCTTTATTATGATCCAGAATCCAGAGCAACTAAAAATACAAATTTGCTTAGTAGAAACATACCTTTAGTAAAGTAAATGGAAAAGGACAAGCTAGAGGTGATATCAGCAGACTAAATCACAATGCATTATCAATGCCCTCTAGCCAAAGACCACCAAGCACACAGCTGCAGATGAACAAAATAGTATTAAAGGGACTTTCAACAAAGGAGACTACTCACCATGGGGTGCCATAGTGGGTCAGAAAGAGGCTGTTGAAAAGGACTTATAGGAGTTGGGGTTTGGTTAGGCAAGTCTGGGCAGGGTTCAAGGGGCTTTGCTCTGGATTGGATGCTGTCAGGAAAAAAGGAGCAAATCTGTTACTGAACATCTTAAGAAACCTTACCTATAAGGTGAGAGGAATGAATACAGACCAAAGCCTAATTGGTAAAGGAGCAGCAGGATAGGAGGAGATATGATATTTTTGTGGTTTTACAAGTGGGATTTATGGAAAAGTCCACACTGTGGGAAATTCTATAGGAAAAGTAACTTAGTTTCCTCAGCAAATAAATTATAAAAGACAGGGATTGGAGGAAAGAAGAGAGAAAGAGGACAATTTTAAAGATTAAAAAATATTTAAAAGGTGTGTCAAGTCAATAGCAATGTGTAGACCTTATATGAATCCTGATTAAAACACAAAAACTGTAAAAAATTATTTTGATAAGATGTTTGGAAATTTAAACACTGGATATTGGCTAGTATTAGTAAATGTTTGATATATTTAAGTATGATAATGGTATTGCAGCAATGTTTTTAAAGTTCTCATCTTAAGAAGATACATACTGAAATATTGATGGATAAATAATACAATGGAGGTATAGAAGCTATATCATCTATAACTATATCATAGATAAAACAAGATGGGCCTTGGACTGATCACTGTTGAAGCTGATTGGTAAATATAAAAGCTTACTATGCTATTCTTCCTGCTTTTGTATGTCTGAAATTTTTCACAATAAAAAGTTAGAACAATATTTAACACAAAATAAATAATCTTGATGGTGGGTATATAGATACTCATTGCATTATTTTCTATTTTTCGTAAATTGTTCATAATTTTTAAAAAAGCATTTGTAAAAGACACCACAATGAAAATAACTGTGGGATACGTAAATTGAGGAAGGGCTCTAGCTCTACAAAATCTTATTTTTTTTAAGAAAAAGATAGAAGACTAAAGGTGAATAAGCAAGACATTAAAATCTGCACCCGGTGGTGAGCATATAGGTGTCTGCTCATTATTTTCTGTGCCTTTCGTTTGTTAAAATTATCCATAATTTAAATAACACCTGTGCATTTGTTTATTTATTGTAAAGTGTCTGTGTAGTGCCAGGTCAAACTTGCCCTCTGAAGAAGCTGCTTGTGGCCAGTCACAGAGGTTGCAAATAGACCTTGTACCTGGAGATTTTGCATCAGTGAGAAGAGGGCAGAAAGGACAAGGACAGCATGGCTGAGAGAAGAGGGCACTTTCATACCCCAGTTCCACCACATACTCGCTTTCCCATAATCTGCAGCTTCTCCCAGAATGCTAAGGTGTCCAAGTTGTCAATAAATGAAGAAACATGGCAAAGAGATACCTCAGGGTCAAGTATGTTCTCTACTCCCACAGTGGATGCTTAAGGCACCCCCCTCCACTACATTCTCTGATGGTCAACACCCATGACCTTGACCTAGAAACTACACTCTCAGAGCTGGCCCCTCTCCTCTGGATCAAGCAAGTTCCAGCAATGTGAGGTTCATTCAACTCTTGATTGGCTAAAGTTTTTAAATAGTTTACTTAAACTTTTCCCATTTGTTTGACTAACTCCAGAAATTACCTTAAATTTAGATCTAGGAAACTGTAGAAGAGTGTATTTTGAGGAAATGCTAAGAATATAGTTAAAATGTTTTGCTCCAAGTGGTAAGCCCAACCGTACTTCCCATTTTGATAAACAAAATCTGAGATAAAACTTTGGATTGTCGATTGGTGGGGAGGAGTGAGAATTAGGATGATTTACCCTGGAAACTGGAAGGGTAAACTGTTAATGCGCTGTGGGGGAGGGGGCGAGACAGCTGGGGAAGCCTTGACCCATACCGAGATCTAGGTTCTTGTTAAGGATCAAGATAGGATTCGAGAGCATGACAGAAAGATTTAGCCAAGCACGGTGAATTTAAGTGATAGGACGCACTAGAGAAGTGAGCGTAGGGGACTTCCAAGAATGAGATGCCCCAATGGGGTCTGGGTGGAAGGATTTTTATTAAGCATGGACGGGGGGTGGGTGGGGTGACAGAGTGGTCCTCAGATTCTGACACTGGTGAGAGACTGACAACAGGGGTCCTGGTCCCTCCTTTCCAAATAGTGATTTTGTTTTTGCCCCACCCACAACCATCATGGCAATTCCGAAACACAAATTTTTTGTAAAGATATTATAATGGTCCTGTTGACCATTATAATTAGTATGGCTGCTGAATCTTGTTGAAACCAGTTTCGTTTGTCTTAGTTACAGGATATTGGGGAGGGCAAAGCGGCAACAGGTGGTCAGCGAAGACCACATCTGTGATGTTCTGGCCAAAACGGAAAAGGTGGGGTAGAGCTTGAGGTCTTTGTTCCCTGTTCTCACTTGTCTGCTTCACTGTGACAGCAGGCTTTGCCACCCAAGGCTAGACTCAGTAGGAAAGATTCTGCATGGACAGTAGTATGTGGACCTTGAAGCCATTAAAATTGTGGCATTTCTCTGAATCTGGAAGATTAGGGGGAGACTCATCAGATACTTTCATCTCGGCTGGCTTTGTTCTATCTCTGGAGAGCTATATGTCATGAATTTATTTGGAAAAGAGGGGCAGGATTTAAAAAGATACACTGTTGACTACCTTCTGTTGTAAATACTCTTTAATACTGATATACTTTTGAAATAAACATTACCACAAAAGACTGATTAAAAGGCTGAATTTCTAAGTGCAAAAAAAAGTTGTCTTAGAATCAGACCAAGTATACTTATTATTCATTCATTCATTCATTCATTCATCTATTGGGTTAGCCAAAAAATCTGTTTAGTTTTTTCTGTAAAATAAAAGGCATATTTTTTATTTTCACCTATAACTTTATTGATTTGGAAATTTTGAGTATGTCAGCTATCTCCTGCTATTGGCTTCTAGTGAGTAGAGGTTGGGGTGCTGCTAAATATCTTCCAATGCATAAGACAGCCCCACAGCAAAGAATTATTTGGCCAAAATGTCAATCGTACCAAGAAACTTAGAAAACTATTTTTGACACATTTGATCAGTCACAGCACCTTGTTCATACACCGTACAAATCTTTTATGGTGTTTCAGTTGCATTTTTACCTTTTCTTGAAATAATAAAGCATAGTATGCCAAAAATTTTGCACGTTTTCTTCCATCTTCAATATTAAAATGGCTGCACAAAAACTCACCAATTTTGATGTACTTTTAAATGCACAGCTGTCACAATACAATCTAATAAAACTGTTTCTAATGAAGTTAAAGACAACTAAGCACTACAAGAGCCATTGTACAGAAAAACATAATGGACTTTTTGGCCAACCCAATATTAAATATTTTATAGCACTTATTATGTTCTAAATAGTGCCACCAGGCTCTGAGGTTGCCCAGACGACACAACGGTCACTTACAAAGAGAGACACTGGGTAACGATGTGCTAAGTTTTACTTCAATTAAATTAAATTAAAAACCAGTTGTAATTTAAGCATTTATACGATTACAGGTAGTCAGTTATCTGGGTTGTTTTCCAAAGGCCATATCTGACTCAGTGAGCCTTTGATTACTGAGGCAAGGCAGAGGCAGCCGCAACGTGAAACATGTCTTCAAAACAGAGCTCACCAAAGAAACTGTTACACAGGAGGTGTAGCTCAGGAAAGAGCAACAGAGAAATAGCTCAGGGTATAAAGCTCTTTATCTCAGTTTCCAAAGTGCAGTGGTTTAATATTTTAAAAGGCTGTTCCAGGGAACATTTTTCCCTGAAAGTTTCTTTCATATGTTTATAGTCAGGAAGTGTAATGGAGCCATGAATATCTTCCACTCTTGGAGAGGATTTTTCTGCCTTTACTTAGGTATTAGATTAAAATAGCATTTTACTGATCATCAAGCCTGTAGACAGGATTACATGTGAGTCAGGGTCTTCTATTTGAAAATGTGAGTTGTTAATCAGAAGGTGAGACTTTTGACCAGGCCGCCATCACTGTTGAGAGAACTGCAACTTTTGACCATCAAGTTCCCTGTGGTAAGTGAGCACCAGAGGTGGGTGAATATCAGGACTGTTGCCTCCTTCCCTGGCACTAACATTTTAGTGGTGGTGTGAATCCAGAATTTGACTCTCTCTGCTTTAACAGAAGAATGAGTGGTTAGTAAAATCTGGTAAGGTCCCACCCACTAAGGTTCAAGCTGGTCATCAGGATGTTTATTTTTCCAGAGTTTAAAAAGTACCCACTCTCCGGGGTCGAATTTGTATACCAGGATATCTGTGCCACACTTTATCCTGTTGGAAGTAAACTTATGAATAGCAGTTAAAGTTAATCCCAAGGATTGTGCATACCTTACAGTGTCTAATTCTTTAATCTTTAGGTTAGCAACATTTCTAAGATTTTATCTAAAGCATAGGAAGGGACTCCCATATCATTTATCATTAAGGGCTTAATTCAATCCTACTTCTGGGGGCTACTCACATCTGAAGCAAAGCAATTAGCAATAACTTATTCCACCTCAGATTAGTCTCTTGGGAAAGCTGAGCAATGGTTTTCTTTAAGGTGTGGTTGATCTTCTCCATTTTTTCCAGTAGACTGTGGCCTCCAGGAAATGTGAAGTTTCCTCTGTGTTCCTAAGGGTTGGGAAACTTCCTTGGTCACTTTGGCAATAAAGACTCTGCCTTTGTTGCTTTGAGTAGAGGAAGGCCATCTGAGCCTTGGAATCGTTTCTTTTAATAAGGCTTTTATAACTGCTGAAGTCTTCTCTGACCTGCAGGGGAATGCTTTGACCCATCCTATTAAAGTATCCACAGAGACTAGCAGGTGTCAGTAACTTCCAGTTGTTTTTGTCATCACAGTGAAATCAATTTGCTAACCTTCTCCAGGCCTAATCCTTGGCTCTGGACCCTCCTGTCTCTGGGTGAGGTCCTGTTTTAGGATTATTTCTAGCATAGATAAAGCATTTCTTAATTAACTTTTGAACAGTTCTTTGACTATCTGGCCCAGTGCTATATTTCTGCATCCATTGGATTGTCACATCCCATTCATAATGGGTGCTCTGGTGGATAAAAGCTGACTATTTCCTCCATCAGCTCTTTTGGGATCAGAATGATCCCATTTGTTGCTAATCCATCTGTATATCTGGTCAGTAGAATACCCCCATTTGTCTGCTCTTTCTCAGTCTTCTGAGGAGTATTCATGCTGGACTACCTTTAAGTCAATGTCAGGAATAAGGGCTGCTACCAGGGATACTGGGGTTTTAGTTCAGACCACCAGCTTGGCAGCTTGATCCGCTTTATGATTTCCTGGAAGGTTAAACCATTGGTCTTCTGATGACCTGGGCAGTGTATCACTATGGCAGCCTTCTTAGGTTCCATAGCTGCCTTTAGGAAACTTGATGCCTCCTGAGAATGTTTCATTTCTTTTCCTCCTGATGTAAAAATTCCTCTTTTTCTCCAAATAGCTCCATGTACTACTGTAAATGCATATTTGGAATCCATGTAGATGCTGACACCTTTTCCCAAATGTAGGGCTTGGGGCAAGGCCAATAATTTGACCTTCTGCTTCAGTACATGTCCGTGGGGCCTCAGCTTCCAAGGTTTCCTGAAGGGTTACCACGGCACATCCTGCTTTCCAATTTCCCATGTGCATGAAGCTGCTTCCATCGGTGGACATCTGGAGATCAGGATTCTTTGGCAACAAGTCAGTCGGGTCTGTTTGGCTAGAAGACACTTGTTCAGTTATTTGGATACAATCATGTTTCAGTCCCTCTGTCTCAGAGGGAAGCAAGGAGTCTGGATTTAGAGTTAAAATATTCTTGAGAATGAAATTAGGACTGTCTGAAAGGATGGCCTGGTATTTTCCCAGTCGACCAGAGGTCAGCCAGTATCCTCCCTTTTGCTCTGGTAAGGGTAACACAGATGGTGGTGGGCACTCCCGGGGAAATTCTCAGCCTCCTGCAGAGGGAGCAGCTGTGGTCCTCAGACAAACTGGCCATCCCTGAGCCACCATGACCAGCTATTTTGAGGAGCTGTCCACTGGCCTTTTAATATTTCCTAGATTCTGGGTCAAGAGCCCCAGTCCCATTCCCTGTCCTTAGTGTACAAACAAGTCAGTCAGGCGGCTTTCTTAAGTCTGGGCGGCTTAGGGCTGGGTCTGTCAGTAACTTATCCTTAATAGTCTGAAAGGCCTTTTGGCATTCCCCAGTCCAGATCAAAGGCTCTTGATCTGTTCCATTTAGTTTTGCAATCAAATCAAAGTTTGGAATCCAGATCCTACAAAATCCAGCCTTTCGTAGAAATGCCCTTAGCTGTCGATGGATGGTGGGTATTGCTGCCCTGGCTAGAGCTTCTCTCTTGTCTGGGAGCAAGTTTCTTTGTCCTGGAGATGATTCAAGTCCCAGTATTTCTCAGAGGGTTTGGATATTTGGGCTTTCTTTTGGGAAGCGTTATAGTCCCATTCAGCCAGGAAATTCAAGGTTAGAATGGTATTTTTGGCAGAAGCCTCTTTGCTGAGACTGGCTATAAGAAAATAATCAACATATTGGACCATCGCCCCATTATCTAGCCACAGTCCCCTTAAATCTCCGGTTAAAGTCTCTCCACACAGGGTAGGGAGTTTTTGAGCCCCTGGGGCAGATCAGGCATGTAGTACTTTTGTTGGACTTTAGAGACTGGTTCCTCTCAGGCAAATGCAAACAGTTCCTGAGACTCAGGACCAAGAGGAATGCAAAAGGAGGCATTGTTTAAATTCAGCGCAGTAATCCAACAGAATTCCTTCCTTAACAAGGTGGTCAGCAAGGTTCAGGGATTAGGCAACACAGGTGGATGTCTTTTACTCCCTGGTTAATGGCCCCCACGTCCTGGGCAAACAGTTTTTATTAGTGACTAGTTTCTGCACCAGTCCAATAGGACTATTGTGCGGTGAATGACAAGGCCCAGTAAGCTGGTGCCCTATGAAAGCTGTCGCCCATGGTTTCATTCCCCTCTTAGCTTGTTCTTTTAGAGGATACTGTTTTAGATGGGGCAGGGGTGGGGGGCGGGGTTTGCTCCTGCTGGAAATTGTTATTTGGGTCGCAGTGGCCGTTTTTGCCTTTCCAGGTCTGCCCTTGGCCCATATTTCTGGAGTTACTTTTAGAATGCTGATGGCACAAGCTTCATCCAGCGGTACCTCACTGTTCAGACAGCCAGGGGCAAAGGTTATTTTAACATTCAGTTCAGTTAATAAGCCCAGTCCTAAAAGTGGCACCTGCCATTCAGGTGCATTATTTTTCCAGTTAAAAAGGTCCAACGTATCAGGAGTAAACGTCCAGACCATCCCTGCTGGTTGTCCATGGACATGAAGTCTTCCTATTGGCACTTGTCTAAATGGGAATTTCCCTGCCTGGATTGGAGGAAACTCCTGACCAAATCTAGTAACCCTGGGAGTGTGGGGGGAGGGGGACATCCCCAAGTTTGGTAGAGCTCCCCTTTCCCACTGGAGATTGTGGGAGATGAGCTGTGGCAGCATCCCCACCAAGGTGATGGGTGGGAGGCAGCTACAGGCGCATTACAATGGAGTAAGAATAAATCATCCTCATTCTCAGGAGACTCTGGCAGAACCAGCCTAACTGGCTATTCTGTTAGTATCATAATTTTACATTTCCTTTGAGCAGACCTATTCTGGTAAGTTACAGGTTGGTAGTATAATTTAAGGACCCATTTCCTGGACAATGTTTGCCTGATCCTCAATTATGTTGCAGCCATGCCACCTGGCAAGGGAAGAGCATTTTCTTTCTCTTCATTGGTTAATAGCTGAACATGCCCAGTTTTGTAAGATGCGCCCAGGGGCGGCCTTAAGAGATTGAGTTGGTCATAAGGTTTCGCATGACAATATCTTTTCTCACAATTGCTTTCGACAGACCTTCTACCGCTTCTTTAGTCTTTCTTAATTTTATCCCTTGTTATCCATTCTGAGTGTACCAACTTTTTTTTTAAGAATCCTTGATTCTTTCAAAAACTGTATTTTCAAGACTTATATCCTTCTAAAGTGTGGCCCACAACAAGCCAGGCACAACGGAGAAAACAATAGGGTTGGGTAGCCCAAACTTCCTGCTATGCCTCGGACCCTGAGGACTCTCCCCTCAGAAACATGGGGGGACAAACAGGTCTGTTCAGTGTGGTCCAGATGAGGTGAACAGCTGCTGTCAGTTAGGCTGGGACAAGCTTCTGTTGCCCCTTCCTTCAAAGTCTCCTGCAATGTGGTTGGCATTGGCCCCCCTTCCCACGAGAGGAGACACAAACTCAACAACTAGCAGAGACAGTTTTAGTAATCAACCCTAGCTGCTAATGGTAACCTCTCAGGGTCCTTCCCTAATGCAACCAACTGGGGAAGTGCCAAACCAAGTTAAATGAGTCCTTCAAGGACCCAACCAAAAGGAATAGGGGGCAAGCAGTTGTCCCTGGGGTTGTCACTCACAAGGTTACTCACCAATAGACATATCCTAAACCAAGTACTCAGTTTCTCTCACTGAAAGCGCAGTAAGTAGGTCAGCTACACCTGGTCAGCAGTGAGCACGGCAGGTCCATTGCTAGAACAATCCATCCAGGCAGCTGCTTGGACAGAACCTGGAGAGACTGCCATGGGCCTGCTAAACTGTGGATGGAAAGCCCTCTCACAACTGAGTGCCTTCACAGCCACCAATTTTGTTATAGAACAGAAGGAGTTCATCCAACCCTGCCAGCAAAGCCAAACGCTAAATGCCAAGAATTGCAATGGGGAAATGCTGGTCTATTTTTTTTTTTTTTTTTTGAATGGCACCACCCAGGAGAATGGGAAGCAAATGCTCTAAAACCCAAACTTTTTGATGGCATGTAAATCACAGATTACATAGGGCAAAAATCACAAGACACTGTGGATTAGGGTTTCAGAGATGTGCTGGAAGCTGTTTGGTTGGAGGTGTGTAGGGAATGAATCATGTCTTCAGGTCTTGACAGCTTTGATGAATTTCTAGCATCCCTCTATCTGCTCTCATGGGAAAGTATGCAGGGGCTGGGGGGTTGTTCCACCTTAGGACTCAGGAACTGAAGCACGACTTAGGTCAAGATATTGACTTGCCAGAGGTCTGAACCATTATCAGGTCCACTCAGGTCCAGGCTCCTGTCTTCTGCTGCCTCAGAGGATGCTGGTTATCCAGGGGAAAGAAGAGAGAAGGGGGATTTCTAGAGCTAGAATTTTAAACTAAATTTAATCAAAGTCGTAAGGACCCTCAGTTTTATCTGGTTTAGTTTATTGACAATCCAAACCCAGTCCAAGTTATGTTCCCAGTTACCGTCTATCTGGTCAACAGGTCTGAATCATGTTCCCTACTTTAATGGAAATGCTATGATTGCATCAACTTCTCCTTAAAGAACTTACAAAGCAAAATGATTTGATAGACAAACTCATTAAAAAAGAGTACTTACCACTTAGATTTCTTATATTAAAAAAAAGATGTTAATGGTTGGAAAGTGAAATAGTAGCTAGAGGAATTTCTTACATGTGTTTTCTAGAACACAGATTCTAATGATAGCATTTTCTATTGTTATCATCATTAAACATTGTAAAGTTCTAATAATATTTTATTATAGAATTAATTATAATATAGTAATATTATAAAGCTCTAATAATTTGAACAAAGTATTATAATTTCAGGGCTATAGAGGATCTCAACAATTATCCAGCCTTAGTATTTTGCTCTCATGAAAAATGAGCACCAGAGACTTTCCCAATATCACATCACTGAACTCTAGTCATTCTGTTCCTTGCTGTAAGATATTTCTGTTAGAAAAAAAAGAGAAGGGAATATCTAAAGAATATCTAAAAATAAGAAATCTTCTTTTAAAATAAAGTCTTAGTTCCAATGGTACCTCTTCAATGAGGCCATCTCTCAGCAGTTTCTTAGCCTTATTTATCTAAAAATCAAAAATTGAGCTCTTCTTGAGTTTATGAATTTATTACATTCTCATGTGTTTTTTTCCCACTAGAATGTAAGTTCCAGAAGGGCAGGAGTTGTCTCTGTTTCATTCACAGATAAATCCTGAGCACCCAGAGTAGTGCTTGCCCCCAGGGTTGATCAATATGTGACTGTCGGACAAGTAAATAAGTGAATGAGATGCAATCTGGTTGCTACCAGAGGTAAGAACTGAGCACTAATGATAGGAAAATAAAAACCAGTTAGATATTAAAAGGCTCTATGTTATCATACTTCAATTAAAAATAATAACACACTGAGTGGATCTTCATACAAATTTCATCCTCTCTCCTGCTCCACAAAGGTTAAGAAAATACTGGATGTTGCAATCTCCTTAACATCCCCAGACCTTTATTTATTAGGGTCAAACTCCTGGCATTTAATAATTAATTAATTTATATATGCTATATATTTTATGATAACATTTTAGATATTAGAATGAAAGATGTCAGAGGTGTCAGCGGCAAAAGATGAATTAATGGGCTAGGGTTAAATCATCCATGTCATACACAAATATTCAGCTCTTGACTGTTCTGGGATGCTTAAATATAGTTACTAGAATCTCAAGATGCTGCCACCATTAATGTCCTTTCCCATGTGTTTCAAAACAGCCAATTTCATGCATGTTGCCAGTCATCTAGTAGTGACTATACAAATTCAATTTGATTTAATTCAAAACAATTTAAGTTATTGAGCATCTGCTTGATAAATTATTATACGAGGCATTTTAGGGAGAGATTATATGAAAAAGGTTGAATTCTGATAAATGTTGGCTGCTTGATGTATTGCCTGTTTGATGCATTGCCTGAAAGTTGCCAGTGGCAGATAATTTTTTACTTTACAATTGTGGGGCTGGAAGGATAGGGGAGGAGCCCTCTCTGTTGGATTAGTAAGGAGATAATCAAACCTGAGTTAATAAAGGACAAAGATATTGAATCTGAAAAAAGTTCAATAGGAGTAGAGAGACTTCCAATGACCTGGATGACAAGCAATTCAATCAAGAGAAAAATATGAAAAATGAAAACAAAATATTAAGGGGTGTTGAAAAAGTTTTTTAAAAGATACAAAGATTTTTTTAAACATTGTTTCTTAAACATAACTCTCAGTGGACAACCTTGATTTTATGTAAGATCAAGAGAAGAAGGAAAGAAAGAACATAGAGTTTTTAGATGATGATAAACGGCAAAGAAAGAAGAGGCTTTAGACAGATGAAGGCAAAGTCACCAGGAGGCCCCGCTGAGAGCAGACTCAGCGAGAGGCTACACATATGAGGAGTTGGAAATGAAGTGTTCAGCATCCAGCAGGTCAGAACCTAGAAAATGAGGAGAAAAAGGAAATTTATCATAAAATCAGAACAATAAAACAGAAAACAAGACAAACTTCGACAGCTTTAAAGGCATTGTTGGCTTTTCATTGCTTGAGTTAGGTACAAGTGGCTCCACAGGTTGTCCACCTGTAATCAAGAGACAAATTCTGCAACTAAAAACCACACAAGGTATCTCAGCCTTGGTATAACAGACACCTGTTGTGTGTTAGTTGTTGGCCCTCAGGAGGATGCCTGACCCATTTTTAACAGCATAGGACCAGTGTATTACTCTTGATGTTTTTGGCTGTAGGTAATGGGAAAACCAAATAAAATCAGAAGGTGGTAGGGGTGGACCCAGTCTCCAGAGTCTGTGAACTCAGCTGCTCAATACTGGCAGTGTGATGTACATTCTTTTTGCCTGTCTGACCTGCTGCCCTCTGCATGTGTGCTATCTCCCATTACCCACAAGATCACCGTACCAGCTCCAGGCATTGCATCCTCACATAATACCAAAAGCCAGAAAAGAAGAGGGTACAAGGATGTTCTGGGCCTCTTTTTAAACAGAAAACAAAGCCTGAGCTGAAGCTTCCAGGCCCTCATTTCTTAGATTGGCAAGAATCCCATCAAATGTCATTCTTAAATCAATCAGTGACGAGAGGAATCAGGTTCTCAATAGACTTAGCTTAATCAAGACATATCTCCAAGATGTATCTCCAAGATGTCCAGCACTCCCCTAAGCCAGATAGATGCCTGAATAGAATCAGAGTTTTATTAGTAAGGAAGTGGGGTTTCAGAGAAAGGCTGTTGAGTAGGCAATAGTGGTGTCTGCTATAACCTCTCATTTTTAATTTATACACAATAATATTCACTTTTTGTGGTGTGCAGTTCTGTGGGTTTTGACAAATGCTTAGAGTTGTAAAACACAAGGTAGAGAAAAGTATATTATGAAGGGGGTGGATGGATTTATGCTCAACCAGCATGGACTTACCATTGTGGTATAAACAAGCAAGAGAGAGTGAGTCATGGTTCTCATACCTTGTACCCTTGGCACTTTTCACACTTCCAGGAGGACAATCAGCCAATGTCCAAGTCTAATACAGGGAGGTAGAAGCAGCATGCTATGGGGGCTGAAGAAGGAAAAACTCCTACTCTGGAGCTGTGACCAATCTTATCCTGGTGCCTGTTTATGATTCGCAGGAAGCTATGCAGAAGACCACCTCTGGTTGCTGCCTGTAGTTGACTTGATTGTTTCCTTTTGCTCCCCAGGACTCGCTAACTTTTGCTTCCTTTTGCCAAAGTGGCTTGTCATCTCTCAGCTAGCTGGTTGAGGTAGTGCAGGTCCTGGGTTCAGATACAGAATCTGTTTTCAGCCTAAAGAGGGAGGCTGGGTCTGCAGAGGGCCTTACTCCAGGGAGGACCAGAACGCTTCTAGATGGCGTGCTGCTAACCCGGTTTGCCTTTTGATTTTTAATATGGCGGATACCCGATGCTGACAGACTAGTGCAGGAGACAAGTGTGGCCTCTGGAACGGGGTTAAACACAACAAATAATATAGTGAAATAAAACAATGACTCTGATAAGAACAGCAAACACAGTGGCTAACTTTTACAAACCCAAAGACTGTCCATCAAGAGCAGCTTTTCAGCCCTGTTCAACAATACTTACAGTGTTTAGAGCCCCATGAATGAGCCCAACTGTGGCTGAAACCAGTCATCTAACCCGGGTTGCTTTCTTTCAGGGAGCTGGCGCCACTGCCTGTCTTTAATTGCCCAGGGCCAGCGCTTGCCTGCAGAGTGCCTTTGTGCAAAGTAGAAAAAGTCTCCTCCTTCTCCTGATCCTTATTTCCATCTATTAAGAAATCATTGTTATATGCAGTAAGATTGTAATAGTCAACATATGGCTCCTTGGGCCATGAACTTTGAACAGTGCCTTTTGGGTTGCAGCCAGTTCTGCTGTAAATGGTAGTCTCAGGACCCAGTTGTTTGGGGGATGAGAACAGTCCTGTTGTCTCAGAAACGTTGCAGGTCAGGCCCAGCAGTGTGAAGGTGTCTGGCAGCATATTAATTTAATTGTATGGCACTAATGAAGTATTTACTGTGTCGTAGGTGTACTGCTAAGTGCTATACAAGCATTATGCCATTTAATGTTGACAAAATAACTGTGAACAGGTATTACTTTTTACCCCTATTTGACAGATGAGCAAATGAAAGTTTAGAGAGTCTGTATCGCTTGCCCTCATTCACATGGTTAGTAAGTGACAGAGCTCACCTAGAATCTTGTTTGGGCTGACACGACGTTACCACTCTGCTTCCGAACACATGTGCATGTGTGTGCACATATATGATTTGTTTTTTTACATCTAACAATTCTGTTGGGATTTATCTTGGTAATTCCAATAGATATTCATATGATCGTATTTCTTTATTTTATATATTTTTGTTGGGTTTCTCAGAAAAAGAGAAGCAAGCCCTGTGATACTTAAGATGATGATACTACAAAAGATGATGATGTAAACACATTAAAAATTGAAAATATTTGGGGAAAAATCTCTTTTCAAACGAAATGACTGAAGACAACACAAGTAACTGCTTTGCCAATAGAGGTGACTTGAACAGTGCTTCTGAGACGCCTGCTCTAGTGGGGGACGGGTGTGCTTTTGCTCAATTAGGAGGATTAGTCCTCCAAATTGGAAGCATGTTGGCAGAGATTCAAGCCTGAGAGGCTGGTCTTTTGCAGCGGTAATCCTTATGATCTCATGAGAGACAACGTGGCGGCTTCCTCTCAAACATATGCCAAATAGGAACTTAGTGGCCGAAAACCAGGTTTTTCTTTCTTTTTGGTCTCCACAGCCATGGGAGCACGGCTCCTGGCCCAACAAAACACTTGCTGAGTCCTGCTCTCTTGCTGCCTTCTCCGAGGAAGCTGATTGAAGTGAGTAAGGAATGAAAAATTTTACCCAACAGCTTATTTGGTTTTCTTGCATGAAGGAGTCTTAATTGAACTGATTTCCTCTTCCTAACTAGATTTAGCAATTAGAGTTGCCTGTAAGAGTTTAACCTAGCATTTTCCTATGAAAATCTCACGCTCCACAGTGTCTGCCTTCCTCACAACACCACAGCTGTATAATTGCAGTGAAATTCACCTCTTTTCAAAGCAGAGGAGATACACTCAGCCAGCGCCAGGTGGCTGGCTCTTCTCTCAGGCTGGATTCAAGAAGTACGTACAAAGCACTTTGCCAGCTACTCTCCGGTGATGGAAAGATGTGTAGGACAGTCTGGGTGGGACCTCTGGACTCCCATGAGTCATTCAACAAATATTTATTGAGTACCTACTTATTACTAGGCATGGGGGGTACAGCAATAAACAAAACAGACAAACTCCGTGCACATTCTGGTGGGGGAGACAGACAACAAAGAAATAAATAAGTCAATGTATAGTATGATAGGTAGTGATAAGTGCTATGCAGCAATTATTGTAATCTAGAAATACGTATTAAAAAGAAAGAAAGAAACAAACAAACAAACACCCTCTGATGCCATGTGTTGGTGCAAAGTGCTCTGGGATTATAATGGAGGAAGAAATTCATTTTAACAGAGGAGCGGAGATTTGTGGAAGAATTTGTACAAGTGGTGAGATTTAAACTGGGCTAAATAAATGTAGCCACAGTGTAAGGAGGGAAGGCAAAAAGTCTCCCCATTGTGGGCCATTTCAGCAAAGGCCCAGGAGTGATGTGAGGGAGGTAAAAGCACATTCAGAGGTGCTGACTAGCCTATTCCAGCCTCAACAGTGGGTGGGGTGGCAGGTGGAACAGGAACCTGGTCTGGAAACGTATGGAGAGAGAGGCCAAGTGATGAGGAATTTTCACTGAGCCCTGCAGGCAGGGGGAGTTATTGCATGTTTGACGTGGGAACTGCTGTAAGCAGATGTGTTTGTGGATGGCCATGTGTCAGCTGGACATGTTGTCCGGGTGCAGGGAGATACTTGGGGTGGTGTTGGTGCTGGTGGCTGGCACCTAGTGGGATTGGGACAAGAAGAGACTTAGGTTTCCCTTAAAAAACAGATGGCTTTGTGCTATTACTCAGGTGTTTTCAGTTAACAGAAAATGTGATCTTTTCCAAGCCACTGACATTGAAGTTCAAAGGCAGTAAATTGAGGCTCTGAGAGGTTCACTGCTTCATCCTTTTATAGCTGTTGATGAGCAACTCGGGAGCTGGGAAGCTTAAGATTTATCAATAATGCTTAATGATTTCTTGCACCAAACCTCAGTGAAGGCTTTATACAGGCATACCTTGGAGAGACTGTGAGTTTAGTTCCTGATCACTGCAATAAAGTGAGTATCACAAAAGAGCAAGTCATAATCTTTTTGTTAATGGAGTGCCTTGTCTTCAGCATGTTAAAAAAAAAGGCAACATCTGTGAAGTGCATCGAAGTGAAGCACAACAAAATGAAGCGTGCCTGTATAAAGAGGTGTGGCTTGTGTCTTCTCTTGACAAAGTGCGTAAGGATAATCAATCAGACAAGTTTTGGAAAGGAATGAATTCCACCACCTTCACTCTCCTGATATTGCAGTTTACCCTCATGGTTCATAAGTATTATAGAGCCCTAATGAGAAGAGAAGAAGCAAACACTTCAATTTCACAAATTTATTTCTCTATCATTCCCCAGCTGACTCCCCTTTGCTAACTCAGCTAACAAAGATATCTAGTTCCCTTGAATTTAAAGAAGAAAAGAAAAACATTTTCCATTCCCTTGTCCTTTCTCTTCCTTCCCATTTTCCTTCCCTGTATTTATTGGACTCATTTCCACCTCCTCTTTTTGTTGGTGTTTAACAGAGTTGCTTGCATGGGGGTTTTTAGACATTTTTGCCAAACACTGTGTATAATATGACAACTCTCTCCCTATCTTTCCTCAAAGTCTTGAGTGATGTGTCCATTTCTCAGAAATGCTCTGTGGACACAGTATTTTGACCTACTTCTCGGTGGGTGTGGGCTTGGCACCGGGCTGACCTTGCCAGGTGGGGGGGCCGTCCACTGTACAGGCTACAGAAAGAGTATTCCATGCACCTGCATTCCCCTCCCCCACCATTGGAAGGCCTAACCAGCCCAGGCTTTTTCTCTCCCCAGGGATTAGTAGTGGAAAGTCTAGGAGGGCTGGCAAAGAAATGGGTATTAACACTGATACTTTGAAAGTACAAAGTCTTGCCAAGACTTCAGTCCGTCAGTTGTATTCGAAGATCATCATTTCAGTCAGTCAAAACCACAGTGATGGAAATTCCAGAATCCTAATCCCATTTGGCTGAACCTGTATACCTTCTCATTGTTTGCTTAAGGTTTTTTTCCCCCTGAAAAACACATCGTAGTTAAAAAAAGATATTGTTTTAAAATTGCTTCATGGGGTGGAATTCGGCTGCTTCAAAAGGGAACTGTAAGCACCATAAATAGTGGGGATTATTGGAATCAACCTTTGTGCCCTCCAAGTCAAGGGCTCTGGTAGAGAGAATTCGTGTTGTTAGTCACACTCATTAAGAAAGCAAACAAAACAGTTTTTTTTGCTGTTCTGTCTCTTCAGATGCTCCGCATGAAACCATCTGAAGCCAACGTGTCATTTTGAAGAGCATTTGGTGGGGTTTAAGAGCTCCACTGGCCTGCCTTTGTAAATTAGTTCTGGCACCAATTCCAACGTGGGTGTGGGTGGCGGGTGGTGGGGCAGGGGCTTTCCAAACAACAACCAAGCAATTCTCAGACATCACCTATCCAGAGATAGCATCAGTTCCCATGGATGAAGGGGTCAATCCTACAAGGCTGCCCCTCCCCCACCCCGGACTTCAGGTGCCAGTCCAAGCCCAGGCTGTTGTTACTTATGTTTTGATTGACTGGCTATAAACCAAAAGTTCCCATAACCCCTTCATCAGGTTCAATTAATTTGCTAGAGTGGCTCACAGAATTCTGAGGAACGTTTTACCTACTAGATTTCTGGTTCATTATAAAAGGATCTAACTCAAGGACAGCCAGGTGGAAGAGATGCCTAGAGCAAGATACAGAGGAAGAGTGTGGAGCCCCGTGTTCTCTGAGGGTGCCACTCTCCCAGCACCTCCATGTGTTGAACCCCCTCCTTTTAGGGATTTATGGGAGCTTCATTACATAGACATGATTGATGAACTATTAATTCAACCCCCAGCCCCTCTCTTCTCCCTGGAGGTTGGGGGTGGAACTGAAAGTTTCAAACGTCTAATCACATGGTTGGTTCTCCGGGCACCAGCCCCCATCCTTAGGTTCTGTCCAAAGCCACTCATTAACATAACAAAAGACACCTTTACTACTCTCATCACTTAGACAATTCCAAGGGTTTTAGGAGCTCTGTGACAAAAACAGGGACAAAGACCAAATATGTATTTCTTATTATAAATCACAGCGTCACAGTTTGACACCTAGCTCTCCCTCTTTCTAGCTCTGAGATCTTGAGAAGTCACGTCATCTTGCTGTGTTCAGGTCCTCATCTGTAAACACAGCCCCTAAGAGCACCTCAGTCATGGGGGGGGGGGGGGGGGGCAGGGCAGTGAGCATTAGCATCCACCTGAGAAACACTCAGACCTGTAGAGAGCATTTGTGAGTTTATTTGGGTCAAACTGACAACAACTGCTGGGAAGCAAAATCTCAACAGATTGATTGAGAAGTGGTCCGGAAAATGGCCTTTTTCACATTATAATCAAAGGAGAAGGTGTAAGGGGATTACATGAAATGCACTGGTGACACACTAGGGAGGCAGGGAAAAGGGAAGCAGGGAAACCTCTGGAATTGGAAAAGAAGTAAAATGATAGACACACTTCTTCCACACAGTGGGTCCAGGACAGTTAACAGTCAACAGTGAATACGGTCACAATGACAATGAGGGCATTTGTGGTCTCTGTGCTGGTGCAGTGACTGTGCTTTGAGGCTCCTGGACAAAAGTAAATTCCTTTGTTATGGCAAAGGCATGTTTATCAGGTATGTTATGCCAGATGCAAAAAGACAATAGACAGGCTCAGCTAAGGCGAAGACTGACTTTTCTTAGAGAAAAATACTCCCATAGGACATGACTACAGGCCATGAATTCTTTTTAGTTAAAGCTTTAATTTCAGACCATCCTTTGTGGTTACTTTAGGTCTCTCAGTTTGTAAGGATGCCACGTAGGCCTCCCCTGAGCTTGTCAGGTTACTAAGTGGCCTCTTTTCTTCCACGTGAGGATAAAATGAGTTAATTCCTGTAAAGCCATTAGAACAGCCTAGTGGCTAGTGCTGGACCTTTATTAACACTGGTGCTAAGGGACCCTAACAAAGATTCCTACGCACTGTTATAAAACAAAATGCAACTGAGTAATTTTGAAGATCTAATTGGCTTTCTTCAATGTTTCATGAATTGGGCAGCATTCCATCTAGCAAATAGGAAGGAGCTCTGAGTAGCTGTACAAAATGGAAATTTTATAGGCAGAAGGGGAGGAAAAAAGAAAGTTTCTAGAGAGGAGTGGATTATTTCAGGCAAGATCATCTTCCTTTGGGAAAGGGCAGGGGTCTGTCAGGCGGAGCACCTTACTGGTGCTGGCCAGGTTCGGTCCAGACTGACTGAGGAAAGGTCGCACTCCTGGTGGAGGCTGCAACTGCTGTTATGTCTCAGTTTGTTGATGCGGAGCTTAGTGTTATATTCGAAAGCGAGAGTGAAGAAACTAGGAACCGATAGACTCTTAAAATGTTTTATTGGCCAAACAAAGTTTTTACCTGCGCAGGGGCGGACTCTCCCAAATGTGACCGGAGTCACTGTGCTCCGCAGAGCAACCAAATGAGAGCCGCGCCTGAGCTTACAGGCTATGGGTTTTTATAATAGCAGAGCAAGCA